>CAUYQU010048702.1:0-35479 GCA_963574635.1 Cheracebus regulus
CAGCAATTGCATAGCATTTCACAGGTTTAAATAAAATGTTGGTTGTCTGCTTATTTGTTATTTTCATCCCCTATTCCTTCCTGTCTCCATTGTTAAGCACAATTATTGGCATAAAAGAGGTTTTTAATACCCATTTTTAGAGTGCATTCTAGCCTGGGCAATAAAACAAGAATCCCAATCTCTCTCCCTCTTTCTCGTCCTCTTTCTTTCTCTCTTTCATTATTTTTTTTTCTTTCTTTTGCTGTTTCCTTTTTTCTTTCTCCTTTTCTCTCTTTTTCTAAAAAAAAAAAAGATAGTCAACAAAGATCAAGTGGGTTTCATATCAGGAATGCAGGGTTGGTATGCAAGTCGATAAATATGATACATCACATAAAGAGAATTAAAAATGAAAATCAAGTGATCATCTCAATACAGACAGAAAAAGAATTTGACAAAATCCAGCATCCCTTTATGATTAAATCCCTCAACAAAATCGGCATAGTAATGAAATACCTTAGGGTATTAAAAGGAGGTTAGAGAGTGTGAGGAGGGAGAGAATCAGGAAGAATAGCTTGTGGATGGTGGGTGATGGAATGATCTGTGCAGAGAACCACCATGGCAAACATTCATTTACCTATGTAACAAATCTGCACATCTGCACATGTACCTCTGAACTTAAAATAAAAGTTGGAACAAATAATTAGGTGAAAATAGGTGTAGGATATACAGGAACTCTGTATTACCTATGCAGTTTTTCTATTAAGTCAAGAAATACTTTAAAATTAAATTATGGCATTGAATATTGAATAACACGGAAAATGTTTACAACAATTTTGAGTAAAAGGAGGAGACAAAATTGAAAAAACATTATAATCTTAATTATGAGAATATATATATTAAAAACAAACTGTATTGAATTTTATTTAAAAGTAAATAAAATTCAAATGGAATGTTATTGAAAATTGAATTACAGCAATAATAAATGACTTGAGATACTTACAGTGAATGCTGAGAAAAATAACAATTTGAAACCAGTAAGAGATAACCTAAAAGAAATGGAGACAAGATGATCAAATTTTAGAATAATTAATCTGAAATTTTATAAAAATTTAGAAAATGTATAAAATAAAAAGAAAATGCATAATAGTATATTATTGAAAAGAATTGACTCTGTAATTCAAGAATATTCCATGTTTCCAGAAAATGAGAATTGTGAACAAGAAAATATATACTACTTAAGTTATTGAAATGCAAGTACTAACATAAGATGCTAAGAATGAGGGAAAAAGGTGCTCATTTACTGAGAGAACCAAGTCGAGCTGTCATTTGAGTTCTCCACCAACATTCAGTCCCAGAAAACAATTATTAAATGTTATCATGCCCAAAATTTGGAGGCAAAGAAGTGTGACCTAGGCAAAGAATTGTGACTCAAAGAAGTGTGCCTTTCAAATTTGGAGGCAAAGAAGTATGACTTCATTATTTACACGATAAGTTATTTGTTTATAACTTTAATATATACATTCAGTCAAAATACCAAATGACTTATGGAAACTCATCAATAACTATAAACTTCATCTACATTACTAAAGGTGAATTCTAAAACCTGCAGAATCCTTTAAAATATCCCCAAAGGTAATAGAAAATAAAATGTTTTAAATAACAAAAAAATTTTTCAGTGAAGTTTTCTTTTGAATATGCTTTTTTGACCCATGTTCGCAGCCATTCCAAAAAAAATAAAGTAAAATAAAGCTAACTCCATATATGACTTCTTCATGAGGAAAAAGTGATTTTTGAGAAAATTTTTTAAAAAATCAAGATTCAAGACATTAGTAAATCAATAGAAGGTTAGCATTTAGTTTATGTGAGTATACAAGTAAGGCTAAACAACCAAGAAATTATGTTTACAAAACAGAATATGTGCACTATAAATCTTGGCAATAAAATAATAATGACATAAAAATATTTTTTAAATATATAAATAATAATATTTCGAATGACAGTTTAGAGGAGGTGAAAAGTAATGTAAGTGCTAATTTTTTGATATTTTATAGAAGGGAGATAAAGTTATAGATATTCTCTAAAGTCAAATCATATAATTAAAACAATGTTCTAAAAAATCATTTTTTCTTTATTACCTTTACAACATCATTTAACACCACATTTCTTTTAGGTGGCATCTAAGTTTAGTGATTAGTTTTACATCAGCAACACTTTTTGTTCCTTTCAATTGCAGTAAAGCTAAGTTTAATGTACTTTTCCTAATTCACATTTATCTGTCTTCCTGTCTACTTATCTGGATACATATAGGCTTCAAATAGTATTTGCCTCATAATATTGATAGCTATTTCTGGTTCAAGGGTTTGAGTTGATGTGATGCTTTCATTTTAATATAATCTAAAATGATACCAAATAAGAAGGTTTTAAAAGTATTAGGTCCTAGTTTAATTTCACATTATATGCATTAAATTATCAGTGAATTTGTTCTTATTTCTCATGGTATTAGATTGATTAGGATAGCCAGAAAGATCAGCAACCAATCTCTCCAGGTTCATTCTTTCTCACGTCAGAATGCCAGCAATTGTTCAAAGGTTAGCTAGGAGCAGCAGGAAGTCATTCCAGTAATCTCTCCACACATCATAACTGTTAATGTACCAATGAGTTCAGGAAATCTCTTTCCTCTCCAATAAAAAATGAGGGCTCTGGATGTGTCAGTCAGATCATGTAATTGTAACTATTTCTCATATTATAGTTGAGTTAAGGTTGCAGCTTTATTATAATAATCATGTTACAATTAATCCTACTAATAGCTCTTTGTGGAGAACAACATGTTGTTAACTGGAGTTTATTTTGCATGGGTACCAAAGGCATATCTTCTCTATCCTTCCTGACATTTCTTTCTTTGATTATAATTGGTAGATGAACCTTACTAGTTTCATGTCTTTTGAGTCAAAAAATCAATAATGTAGGTATTGGCTGCCTGAATGAGTGATATAATGCACACTTTGGATTTGTACTGTGTTTTGGGCAAGAGGCAAGAAGTGTTTCTAACACATGTATGCTCTACAAACCCCCAATTAAGCAGCTAAGAGAAAAAGATGGATAAGGAAGCATTCTGGGCTTCTTAGACCCAGGAGTTCTTCATTTTGAATCCTCATCTCTCCCTTATTGTGTAATCTTGCACCAGTCACTCAAAGTTTCTGAAATGTAATCCTATCATTTTTTAAATGTAGAGAAAAAAAATGATCATTTTAAACTGAGATTGACTCTTGTGCATCAAACAACTTTTGTTTTTTCTGTACACTTAAAAGATTGCATTCCAACTTCATTAAGACATCATACTTCTAATTATCAATGTTTTAATTAAAGATAGGAGGATATGATGGAACTTTATTATGCCAAATTTAATGCCCACCTGAAAACTGTAATTTTGTCAGTTAGGAGACTGAAAAGTTATAAGATGTAAAACTCCAAAGATCTATTTGTAAATAAGAACAATGATATTTTATGATAGACCCTTTTCTGATAATCAGAGTATAAAGATATAGTATCAGCCTAGTGTATTATTTGAAACCACTAAATATTAATCTACATTTTAATAAAATAAATATTTCCTGTCTACCAACACATAAAAGTGCTGTAGATGTATATATATACTTAAACACTAGTGCAGGATTAATGACTTCAAAATGCTAAAATAAAGAAATATTATTAGCAAGGTGTCAGAATAAGCACACTTTCTACCATCATTCCCCAGCAGAAGCATGGATTTTGAAAACTATTGACAAGAGTACTTTTGCTGGAATGTGAGGGTACAGTGGAAAAGTTCTAACACACTGCTGAAGCAAAAATTCTTGGAATACCTACAATGAAGAGGGTTTTAAAAAAAAGGACCTTACCTATGTCACCCCTTTCCAGGATGGTGCAGCTCTCAGTGCCAAGAGAGAACATTCCAGCCTGAAAATTCACCATATCAAGTAAGAGCATAGTGAGTGACCACCAGCTTCCCAGCCTTGTGGAATGCTTTCCAGAAGAACCACTTCTTTATTGCCTCATCCAGATTACAGAAGCGACCAACACAACTGAGTGGCTGGGAGAGGTTATCCCACGCTATGGGATTGTACTAAAGGGATAGAAAAGAGCAGAAAGGTTTATTAAAAAAATAAAGGCCGGAAGCTTCCTAAACCTGCCAAAATATGCAGTTATTTGGGAACATGAAACACAAAGGTCTCCAAGCAGGTCCAACCTAAAGCAGATTTTACCAAACACATCATAACAAAATTGTCAAAAATCAGGAACTGAAGAGAATTTTGAAAGCAGCAAGGGAAAAGAGATTCATTACATACAAGGAAATCTCTATCAGGCTATCAGAATTTTTCAGCAGAAACGTTGCAGGCAAGATGAGAATGGAAGGATATGTCGAAAATGCTGAAAGAAAAGATGCCGGTCAAGAATACTATACCTGAAAAATCTGTCCTTCAAAATGAATGGAAGATATAGACTTTCCCTGACAAACAAAAGCCAAGGTAGTTCATCACCACTAGACCTGCCTTACAAGAAATGCTAAGAGGTGATTTTTAAGTTTAAATAAATAAAAGGATGCTAAGTAGCAATGTGAGAACATATAAAGGTATAAAACTCACTAGTGAACTTAAGTGCATAGTCAAATTCTGAATATTCTAATATGTAATGGTGCTAAGTAAATCACAGTAACCTTTGAAGTAAAAGTTAATAACTATAATTACAATAATTTGTTAATGGATACACAGTATTAAAAGATGCAAATTTTGATATCAATAACAAAATATGGGGGGAGGGTAAAGTAAAAGTGCCGACATTTTTGTTATAACTGAAGTTAAGATGTTATCAGCTGAAAATACACTTTTATAACAGTAATACGTTTTATGTAAGCCTCATGATAGTCACAAAGAAGAACCCTGTGGTAGATACACAAACATAAAGAGAAAGAAATGAAAACATAACACTACAAAATAAATTATCAAATCACAAAGGAAGAAACAATAGGAAGAGATTAAAAAAAAGACCCATCAAAAAGACAGAAAACAATAACATGGCAATAGTCTTTACCTATGAATAATTACTTTTATTGTAAATGAATTAAATTATCCAATTAAAAGACAAAGGGTCTGAATGTGTGAAAAAACAAGTTCCTACTATATACTCCCTGTGAGAGACACACTTTAGCTTTAAAGAACATATCAGCTGAAAGTGAAGAAATGGGAAAATGTTTTTTGTGGTTTTTTGTTTTGTTTTGTTTTGTTTTTCATAAAAATGGATACCTTTAGTAAGGCTAAGAAAAAAAAGGGAAAAGACTCAAATAAGTGAAACATAAATGAAATACATTACTACTGATACCACACAAATATAAAAGACTATTATGAACAACTATATACCAACAAATTGGTTAAAATAGAAGAAGTGCTAAATTCTTAGCGAGATACAACCTAGCAACACAAAATCATAAGGAAATAGAGAATCTGAAAAGATTCATAATGAGTAAGGAGATTTAATCAGTAGTCAAAAATTCCCCAACAAAGTAAATATCAAGATCTATGGCTACACTGGTAAATTCTACCAAGCATTTAAAGAATTAACACCAATCCTTCTCGAATTCCTTTCTCTCTCTCTCTCTCTCTCTCTCTCTCTCTCCACACACATACATACACACAGGCACATACAATAGAATATTATTCAGCCTTAAGAAAGAAAATCCTGTCATTTTCAATAACATAGATGAAACCTGAAAGACATTATGCTAAGTGAAATAAGCTGGACACAGAAAGACAAATACTGTATGATTTCATTTATTATAAATAGATTCTCCACGTAAATGAAATGTGGCAATGGTGAAATTTGTAGCAATAAATGATAGAGGCATGTTTAGCAGGGACTGTGGTGGTGAGAAAAATGAAGAGATATTGGTCAAAGAGCAAAATTTCAGTTATAAGTTCTGGAGACCTAGTGTACAACATGATAATGATGGTGCATTTTATAATCGAAATTTTCAAAGAAAGATCCGAAGGTTGTCACCTCTCTCTCACACAGATAGTAACTATGTAAGATGATATGTATGTTAATTGGCTTGGTGGTGGTAATCATGTCACACTATATACATATATCAAAAGATCTTGTTTTACGCCTAAATGACTACAAGCCCTATTTGTCAATTATAGCTCAATAAAGCTGAAAAAAATCAAATTGCCAAAATAATACTAACTCTTATGAAAATATTTGGAGATACAGGATTGGCATATGAGCTAACATTGTGAACAAAGAGGAAATGCCAGATAGAAAACCGGAAAGCTCTTTTCCAAACCCTTACATCTGGCTTAATTATAGCAGCTGTGGGAGAGGCTTGAGGACTACACAACAGCCAGAAACTGATTCTTTCCATTTTCCTCACCTTTCCCCATGAGCGGCAAATTGGTGGCTGGAATAGAGCATCTGTAACTAACCTGCAATTATGCCAGGGGATCCCAAACAGCTGACCTAGAGGGTAATTTTTCCAATGTCTGGACCTCCAGGTTTCAAGCTCAATGAGACAAACTGCTCAGGACTTGGTGCAGGTTGCTTGGTAAGTCACAGAGATTCCCCCAGATACAGCAGTTTCCACAGCACCTGAAAAGTACCCAGGGTTTACTCACAGCAATATACACAATCACTTTCATCCTGGAACAGAATTTCTCTGAAACATTTTTGCAGAGTGCCTGTCCTTGAGCACAGGTGACCGAGGACAAGTAGTATTTTGGTCTTCGGTGATCTTAGTCACCTTTAACAGAAGCACTATATATTTTAAATAAAATGATCTATTAAGCTTATGAAGATGCTTGTAAAATTTAGAAAACTGATTTGAGAGATGAGAAAAGCTTAAGTTCTGTGTTGCACAAACTTCAGAATCCTACAATTCCTGTGCTGTAAGATTACAAACACTAGGCTCTCTGAAAATAAAAATATAAGTAATGAAACAGAGAAGTCAAACAAAAATAGATGAAAATACACAATTTGGAGACTGAACGACAAAGCCAGAGCTTTCTTTTTAAAACAAAATGATGGTATTCACATGGTCAAAATGCTCCAGGAATTTTCAGTCTTATTCAGAGTAACAAAATGTTCTATAGTAAATCAACTGACATGGTAAATTGGAAGGGTCACCAGGCTAACAACCAGGATAAAGTCTAACAGTAACAGCCCCACTCATTACCAGCAATATATCCATGGCTCTAATTTCATAGTTCCCAAGTTTCCCATTGTTTACATGTGGGAATTTGATCTGATTTTTCAAATAGGGAAAGTTATAATGTTTAGAGCATGTGGTCAAAATTAATATTTACTCAATCTGAGTTTCATTTCTACTTAATTATAGTTTTTGTATCTACCACTATCTCTGCATAATTAATAATTAGACAATCAGTCAATTAACAATTTCTCATTAGGACGGAGGACTTTTAGATCAGATATGGAAAACAGCACTCATTCTAAAAGAATTCCAAGGCATACAAAAGAATTACACAAAAGAGATTCAAAGAATAGCCTAACTTAAAGCAAGCCATTCTTGCCATTGCTTACATCAAATCCTCAGTATCTTTCCTAACTCCTTTCTTTTTTTTCTCATATGCAAAGCATCAGCATATCTTGTTGGCTGTACTTTCATGGTACATTCAGGCTCCAATCACTTCATACTGCTTTCACCACTTCACCTTCAACCAAGCTCCATCATCTCTCTCCCGGCTTATTGCTGTCATTAATATCCCTGCTCCCTGCTTTGCTCCCCAAGAGCCTAATATCACCACAGAGCCAGCACCCTCCTTTTAAAACAAAATGGTGCCAACCAGGCGCAATGGCTCATGCCTGTCATCCCAACACTTTGGGAGGCCAAGGCGGGTGGATCACCTGAGGTAGGGAGTTCAAGACCAGCCTGGCCAACGTGGTGAAACCCCATCTCTACGAAAAATACAAAAATTAGCTGGGCATGGTGGCTGGTGCCTGTAATCTCAGCTACTCAGGGGGACTGTGGCACAAGAATCCCTTGAACCCTGGAGGCGGAGGTTGCAGTAGGCCAAGTTCACACCACTGCACCCAGCCTGAGTGACAGAGTGATTCTGTCTCAAAAAAATAAAGCAACAACAGCAGAACGGTGCTGCTACTTACCTGGTCAAAATACTCCAGCAAGTTCCAATCTTACTCAGTGTAAAAGCTAAAGTCATTATATTGACCTAAGATCCCTTTATTATTTCACCCTATTCTCCTACTTCTCTGACCTCAGCTCCTCCCACTCCCTCTTTTACACACTCTTCAGCTACATGGGACTCTGGTTTTTGAAAACTCCAAACATGCTTTAACCCCTGGAAATGTGCAATTGATGTTTTACCTGCTTGGGCCACTCTTCCAGATATCGTTGTGATATCTCTCTCACCTGCTTTAATTCTTTCTGGGTTCAGATGTCACTTTATGAACATGCATGTGGTGATGGTGCCTAGGAAGGGGTGGCGTGTTTTGTAGAATCACATCATGAGAAACCAAACGTTGCAAGACTTTTCCTTAGTTCAGCTAAAGATGGGGTCCTTGTCCCACAGCCAGGAAAATATAGGCTCACAGACAATTTGAAGAGCAAATAAAGCAAGGTTTAATTGGGTAAAAGGGAAGAAAATGAGGGAACAGCGACTCTCTGCAAGGCCGAAGTTCCCTGCTAGAGTTTTTCCTGGGTCCCATCTTCAATCTTCAATTCCACGCAAGAAAAGGAGGGGCCAGGCTCCTCCCCACTGCAAAGGGCACAAACCTCTGTGGCTCCACCCCAGTAGCATTGCTCCCAGTGCGCAGGCCAGTTGGAGTTTGTCTAGGGACCCCTTCCCATTTGGCTGTCACAACTTTCTACCAACCCTGTCAATATCTCTCCTCTTTAGTGTTTTAACATGTCTTCATAACACGTATTTCCATCTTTATAATATATTTTGACTGTGCTTCCTCTCCAGGATGAAAAGACAATGATCTTCTGTTGGTTTTGCTGACAGTTGTATTTTACATGCTTATACAGGGCCTACCCTGCAATAGGTGTTCAATAATGTCTACTGAATAAATGAACACAGCTAACAGCTTTCACCCTTTTGCATCTGTCTATCAGATTTAGAGGCACCAAATGATGCATCCATCCTGCCCTGCTACTCAGGTTTCTCCCTCCCATTCAGTCCTATGCCCTTTCTTACTGCAAACTCCTCAAGAAAAAGCCACTTTCATGTCAACAACACAACTTTTATGAATATTTTGCAGAATATAGCAGAATGTTTAGAGTTCATATTGATTACTCATTTATTATTGTAAACCCTACCTGTCAACTCAAGCTGATAAGCTCTTTATCCTTGTATTTCATGATTTATGTCCAGCAGAAATTTTATACTCTCTATGTAAGCCAGACCTTCCACTAATTTACTCCTTCCTGAACCCTTCTGTTTAGAGTTTCTCTTTAATGATCATCACAGTACTCTATGTTCTCAGCCTACTTACTGGTCACTTCAACACTTATTTCTCTTGAAGACACTGTTTCCCTCCAGTCCCCTCAAATGTGTCTTGGGTATTTTCTCATGCCCTGTAAAACAAGACTGAAAGATTTATAGATCCTTTTCTTGTTTCCCCACCTGATGTTACCATTAGAAGATCATTCTTTGTATATTACATTCAACTAACAAGTCACATCATTTTATTTATATTATATTAAATTATTACAGTATTAGCTTCCTTCATGGTTTCTATCAAAAAGTATTTTCTCATTTTTCTTTGATCATATTATTTCTCTGTAGATGTACATGATGTATTTGCTTAATGAAATAATCTTTCTTTCATAAAGACATCTTTGCATTCCTCTGAGGTTAATTCTGTTTGACTATACTATTCTTTAGCCCACCTTTTCTGCAATACATCAATTTTGCATCCTAGCTTCCTGTTATACTCACATCCTGGTACAGCAGAGTAAGGTCAACCTCAACCTGGAAAACAGAATAAATTGCCAAAACTCTCAGTCTTTCTCATTTGGACTTCACTTTTTTTTTTTTTTAATTCATTTCAGACTTCTTCATTCCCACTAACTTTGGAAGCACTCCACTCCTTCTACCAAATCTTCTGTCCACATCCTGGATTTGCATTTGATAAAACATTTCCACCTCAGAAATCCTCATTAAAACACTCCTCTCTATGTACAACACATATCATCTTAATTAACCCCATATTTTCTTCCTTGATATCATCTGCTCATTGACTCCATTATATTCTTACTAATAACCATCTTGTCTTCACTTCTCTTTCTTTACAGATTAAATTCTTTGATTAATTATTTCAATCCTGTCTTTAAAAATCCCTAAACTTTCTTATTTCATAGTCTTTCTTTGGAGCATAGAATTGTGACATTCAAGGAATATCGCACCATGCTTCTCTCCAACCACAATTGCCCATTTCAGAATTCTTGGAGCCTGGACATGGTGTCTCATGCTTATAATCTCAACACTTCGGGGAACCAAGGCAGGTGGTTCACTTGAGGTCAGGAGTTTGAGACCAGCCTGATCAACATGGTGAAACCCCATCTCCACTAAATACAAAAAAAATTAGCCGGGTGTGTACACATGCCTGTAATCCCAGGTACTTAGAAGACGGAGGCAGCAGAATCGCTTGAACCTGGGAGGGTGAGGTTACAGTGAGCCAGGACTGCACCATTGCACTCCAGCCTGGGCAACAGAGCAAAACTCCATCTCAAAAAACAAAAACAAAGAATTACTAGAGGCAATACTAGAAATAGATGATGAGTACTTATAAAAGTCTCACTCCCTTTTGGTCTACAAACACTGTTTCCAAGCTTTACTTTTAGCTAATATTTATTTACTTTTTAACTTGAGCGTTCAATCATCACTCACTCTGAAAAGCTCTTACTGATACTCAATAATGAATTATTCTCCTTTGCCATATAGTCTCACAGCATCTTCTACTTTTCTTTGTCTAATTTATCAGTTGATGATTACTTTTTCAATGTTCGACTTTCCCCTCAGAATTAAATTATCATGAAGAGCGGTTATTAGTTATTATATTTATCTATTTTATAGTTATACCCTCAGAACCAGTATAGCTTCTTCCAGATGGATGTTTTCAACAAATATTTCTTGGAAATCAAAGATAATTTTTCTTTACAATTTAAACTTTACAAATATTACCTCTCTTCTCAAACTAATTCTCATTTTAACCCACAATTCATTCTTACCTACATTATCTATCAGGATGGTTTTCTCACAATGTTCTACACTTGTTGGTCCTATTGTGATGTTAACACAGACTTGTAATGAACTCAATTTATAAGCCTCTCTTTTTACTTCATTTTATTTCATTTAAGCCTCCTGACTGCATTCAAGACTTTTTCCTCCCTTTGGAGGAAAAACAAAGTAGGAAGAATTCTATTGGCTTTGAAAGCAGATAAACTAGGTTTCTAAACTTAACTATTCAACTTAATGGCTATGAACTTTAGAAACTATCTAATGATTTGAAACTTCAAATTCTCATCCTTTCAATGTAAATAATTCTAAAATCAGCCTCAAAATATTTTTGTGGGATAAACGGAATATTTGTAGAAGTGCCTGATAAGATGTGGGCATATAGTCAATACCTGTTAAAGCCTACTGATGGAACAGGAATCATTTCCCGTCCTCTTCTCTGTATCTGTTTTGGCTCACAGGTAAAAAAAAACAAAATCTGCCCATAGATAAAGTTCTTTAATAGCCTCTCTGTTGGGAGGGGAACCAAATTAGATTGATTATATGCTAAACATTGCTGGGCTAAGGTCAATTAAAGTCCGATTTTTAATTTATACAGTGCATTACAAAAGGGAGTAGGCTCTACTCTTTCTCTTTTGCTTTCATTTTTCTGGCATATGCACACTCTGAAGAGGTCTGTGCTTCAGAGCCAGAAATGCCATATCTGCCTAAGTAATAGGTGACCTTAGAAAATATTCTTTAGCCCAACCGCTCTTAATTGTAGTAGGGTTTAGAAAGCTTTTCTTAGGCCTGCAGGTCAAGGTTGGATGGGCCTGGCATTCCAACTATGTGTTGATTTTTTACTGATAAATTACAAACATATCATTAAGAGATATGGCAAATAGATTCGAAAGCTCAGTTAAACATTTACTTGTGTAATAGTATCAAACAGTTGCTGAGATACAATAATAAATAAAATAGTGAAAAAGCAATATTCAAGGCAATAATAGTTTGACATTCTTGAAAATAAAATAGTCACATTTTTCCATTGTAAGAGATCTTAGAAAACCAAAGAATTTTTTTGAAAAAGAAATATATCCACACCTACTTATATTTTATTAAACTGTAGAACATTAAGAAGAGCAAATGTTAAAAGCTACCAGAAAATTAGGCATTTACAGAGTAATTTGTAATTAGCTGGCAAGAGACTTCTCATCAATAACAATAGAAGAAATAATAGTATGGTAACATCTACAAACTAAATAAGAGTATGTTAACATCTACTTCTCATCAACAACAATAGAAGAAATAATAGTATGTTAGCAGCTACAAAGCACAGAGAGAAAATTACTGTCAACCTAAAATTATATACACAGTTACACTATCAATAGTGAGAGAAAGCAAAATAAAGCATTTGCAGATATACAGAAGTAACATAGTTTTGCAAGACTTTCAGTGTAGAAATAATAAGGAAAACACAATATGAACTTTAAAAGAGATGAATTAGAAGACCAAAGAGTACAAAAATTTTAAATTGTATGAGCAATTTTTATTTAATATTTACAATAAAAAAGAAGTAAATTATTTTGCATTATAAAATATAAAGCTAAAAAACTTAAGCAATATTAAGATAAAGAAATAGTCTATACACAATTAAAATGATCTATATTCTATTAGTTCATTCTCATGCTGACATAAAGAACTTCCCAAGACTGGGTAGTTTATAAAGAAAAGAGGTTTAATTGACACAGTTCTGCATGGCTGGGAAGGCTTCAGGAAACTTACAATCATAGAAAAAGGCATCTCTTCACAGGGTGGCAGGAGAGAGGATGAATGCCAGCAGAGGAAAGGCCAGATGCTTATAAAATCATCAGATCTTGTGAGAACTCACTCACTATCATGAGAACAGTATGAGGGAACCACCCCCATGATTCAGTAACCTCCACAGGATCCTGTCCTCAACACTTGAGGATTATGGGAATTATAATTCAGGGTGAGATTTGGGTGGGGACACAGAACCAAACCATATCATATGTATATTTGATATGTTCAAGGAGAAGAATAAAATTGAAAACAAGATTTGATTTTGTTAAAAAAAAATCTGAAGTAACTGGAAAAAGAAGAAAAAGAGAATTATCAGATGAAAATAAAGATTAGAGAAGCAATAATTAAATTAGAAACTATAAAAACAATAGAAGCTGGGCGAGGTGGCTCACTTCTATAATCCTAGCACTTTGGGAGGCCAAGGCACTAGGATTGCTTGAGCTCAGGAGTTCGAGACCAACCCGGGCTACATAGTTAGACCTTGTCTCTACAAAAAATAAACAAAATTAGCCAGGCATGGTGGCACATACCTGTAGTTCCAGCTACTGGGGTGGCTGAGTTGAGAGAAATGCTTAAGCCCAGCAGAATAAGACTGCAGTGAGCCATGATCATGACACTGTTCTCCAGCCTAAATGACAAAGTGAGACACTGTCTAAAAAAAGAAAAAAAAGAAAAAAGAAGGAAATGATCAACTTAGTTGGTATTTGAAAATATTTTTTAAATTATCAAACTTTTAGATAGACTAAGAAAAAAAAGATTCAAAGAAATAAAATTATAAATGAAAGAGGAGACATAACTTGTGAGGTTAGCTTAGGAATTCAAAGAAAAGTGAGGCCTCCTATGAATTGTTACATGCCAACAAATTAGATAATCTACAAAAATGGATAAATTCTGAGAAACGTACAATCTACCAAGATAGAACCATAAAAAATAGAACATATGAACAGACCAATAACGCAGAAAGAGATTGAATCAATAGTCAACCACCACCCAATAAAGAGAAGCCCCTGGCACCGTGGTTTCACTGATGAATTATAACAATGTTTATAAAAGAATTAACTTCATTTCTTTTCAAAATCTTCCAAAAAAATTAAAGAGAACAGAACACTGTAATATTTATTCTTTGAGGCCAGCATTACTTAGATAGCAAAATTAGGCATGGAAACTTTAAGACAGGTATTATAGGCTAATATCCCTGACAAATATACATGCAAAAATCCTTAAAAACACAGGAAAATTGAATTCAATATTGGATTAAAAGGATTATACACCACAAAAAGTGTGATACATCCCTGGGATACAAGGATGTTCCAATTACTTAAATAGATAGATGTGGCATATCATGTTAACAGAATGAACAATAAAAATCATGTGATTATTTAAATAGATGCAGAAAAAGCATTTGAAACATTTAAAATATTTTAATAATAAAAATTTCAGTTAATTAAGTATGGTAGGAATTTACCAAAACATAATAAATTCCATATATGGCAAGGTCCTACTCAATGGCAGAAAAGGTAAAAGCTTCTTCTCTAATACTAAGACCAAAAATAAAGTTGCCCACACTTACCACTTCTATTCAAAATAGGACTAGAAGTCCTAGCTAGAGCAATTAAGCAAGAAAAAGAAATAAAAACATTCAAATAGAAAAGAAGTAAAATTATCTCTGTTTTTTGCTAACACAATCTTATAGAAGACCCTATAGAACTCACCAAAAACATGGTTAGAACTCATACATGAATTCAGTAAACTTGTGGAATATAAACTCCACATACAAAAATAAGTCATGTTTCTATGCACTAACAATAAAGTATCCAAAAAAAAATTCAGAAAACAATCCCAATTACAATAGCATATAAAATAGAACCCTTAGAAATAAATTGAATAATAGGATGAAAAATCTATACATTAAAACTATAAAATATTAATGAAAGACATTGGATTAGACACAAACAGAAAATGTTTTTTGTTCAAAGATTGGAAAAAATTAATATTGTTAAAACATTCTTATGCCAAATACCTTCTACAGATTCAATCCCTATTAAAATTTCAATGTTTTTTTTTTAACAGATATGGGAAAAAAAATCTCTAAAATTTGGGATAAAATTCCTGGATCAGAAATCCAGGTCAATTCCTATCAAAATTCCATTTTTCAGTTTTACAGAAATGAAAAAAACAACCCTAAAATTTGTATGTAACCCCAAATGACCTCAAATAGTCAAAATAATCTTTGCAAAAGAAACAAAGCAGAAAGCATCACAGTTTCTGAGTTTAGACAATGTAACAAAGCTGTAGTAATAAAAAATATAGGATTAGCATAAAACAGATGCATAAACCAATGGAACAGAATTATGTGCTCAGAAATAAACTCAGACATATACAGTAAACTTTCAACATGGACATCAAGAATACATAATAGAGAAAAGACAGTTAATAAATGGTGTTTTAAAAACGGTATAGCCACATACAAAAGAATTAAACTGAGCACTTATTATACCATACACAAATATCAGCTAAAAATAGATTGGTGAATTTAAACATAAGATCTGAAACTGTAAAACTGCTAGAAGAAAAGACAAAATATAAGCTCCTTGATGTTGGCCTTGGCAATGATATTTTTTTAATTTGGTATATGACACCAAAAGTGCAGGCAACAAAAGCAAAAATATACAACTATGATTACGTCAAATGAAAAAGCCTCCACACAGCGAGGGAAATAATCAACAAAATGAAAAGTCAACATACAAAATGGGAGAAAATATTTGCAAACCATATATCTGACAAGGGGTTAATATCCAAAATAGACAAGGAATTTATACAATTAAATATCCACCCCCCCCCAAAAAAAAACAGTTCTCCTTGAAGAAGTCCTTCACGTCCTTTCCTAGTTGTATTCCTAGGTATTTTATTTTCTTTGTAGCAATTGTGAATGAGATTTCACTCATGATTTGGCTTTCTGTTTCTTATTGGTGTATAGGAATGATTGTGACTTTTGCACATTGATTTTGTACCCTGAGACTTTGCTGAAGTTGCTTATCAGCTTAAGGAGATTTTGGGCTGAGATGATGGGGTCTTCTAAATATACAATCATGTTGTCTGCAAATAGATGCAGTTTGACTTCCTCTTTTCTTAATTGAATACCTTTTATTTCTTTTTCTTGCCTGATTACCCTTTCCAGATCTTCCAGTACTATGTTGAAAAGGAGTGGTGGGAGAGGGCATCCTTGTCTCATGCCAGTTTTCAGAGGGAAGGCTTCCAGTTTTTCCCATTCAGTATGATATTGGCTGTGGGTTTGTCATAAATAACTCTTACTATTTTGAGATACATTACACTGATACCTAGTTTATTGAGAGTTTTTATCATAAAGGGCTGTTGAACTTTGTGGAAGGCCTTCTCTGTATCTATTGAGATAATCATGTGGTTTTGCCTTTGGTTCTGTTTATGGGATGGATTATCTTTATAGATTTGCATATGTTGAATCAGCCTTGCATCCCAGGGATGAAGCTGACTTGATCGTGATGGATAAGCTTTTTGATGTGCTGTTGGATTCGGTTTGCCGGTATTTTATTTAGGGAGGATTCCCTCTTTTTGTATCGTATGGAATAGTTTCAGAAGGCATGGTACCAGCTTCTCTTTGTACCTCTGGTAGAATTCAGCTGTGAACCTATCTGGTCCTGGACTTTTTTTGATTGGTAGGTTATTAATCGCTGCCTCAAATTCAGACCTTGTTATTGGTCTGTTCAGGGATTCAAGACTTCTTCTGGTTTAGTCTTAGGAGGGTGTAAGTGTCCAGGAATTTATCCATTTCTTCTAGATTTATTGGTTTATTTGCATAGAGGTGTTTATAGTATTCTCTGATGGTAGTTTGTATTTCTTTGGAATTGGTGGTAATATCCCCTATATCATTTTTTGTTGTGTCTTACTCTTTTTTCTTTTCTTCTTTGTTAGTCTGGCTAGCAGTCTATCTATTTTGTTGATCTTTAAAAAAAAAAAAACAGCTCCTGGATTCATTGACTTTTTGAAGGGTTTTTGTGTCTCTATCTCCTTCAGTTCTGCTCTGATCTTAGTTGTTTCTTGTCTTCTGCTAGCTTTTGAATTTGTTTGACCTTGCTCCTCTAGTTCTTTTAATCATGACGTTAGGGTATTGATTTTAGATCTTTCCTTCTTTCTCTTGTGGGCATTTAGTTCTATAAATTTCTCTCTACACACTGCTTTAAATGTGTCCCAGAGATTCCGGTATGTTGTGTCTTAATTCTCATTGGTTTCAAAGAACATCTTTATTTCTGACTTCATTTAATTATTTATCCAGTAGTCGTGCCCAGGCAGGTTGTTCAGTTTCCATGTAGTCGTGCAGTTCTGAGTGAGTTTCTTAACACTGAGTTCTAATTTGATTGCATTGTGGTCTGAAAGACTGTTGATAATGATTTACATTATTTTGCATTTGCTGAGGAGTGTTTTACTTTCAATTATGTGGTCAATTTTAGAGTAAGTGTGATGTGGTGCTGAGAAGAATGTATATTCTATGGATTTGGGGTGGCGGGTTCTGTAAATGTCTATTAGGTTTGCTTGATCCAGCTCTGAGTTCAAGTTTGGGATATTCTTGGTAATTTTCTGGCTCGTTGATCTAATATTGACAGCAGAGTCTTAAAGTCTCCCACTATTATTGTGTTGGAGTATAAGTCTCTTTGTAGGTCATTAAGAACTTACTTTATGTGCCTGGGTGCTCCTGTATTGGATGCATATATATTTAGGATCGTTAGCTCTTCTTGTTGCATTGATCCCTTTACCAATATGTAATGCACTTTTTTTTGTCTCTTTTGATCTTTGTTGGCTTAAAGTCTGTTTTATCAGAGACTAAGATTGTAACCCCCGCTTTTTTTTTTTTTTTTTTTGCTTTCTATTTGGTTGGTAAGTCTTCCTGCATGCCTTTATTTTGAGCCTATGTGTGTCTTTGCTCATGAGATGGGTCTCCTGAATACAGCACACTAATGGGTCTTGACTCTATCCAATTTGCCAGTCTGTGTTTTGATTAGGGAATTTAGCCCATTTACATTTAAGGTTAATATGGTTATGTGTGAATTTGATCCTGTCATTTTGATACTGTCATTTGATATTAAGGTTAATATTGTTATTTGTGAATTTGATCCCATCATTTTGATACCAAGTGTCATTTTGACATTAAGGTTAATATTGTTATGTGTGAATTTGATCCTGTCATTTTAATACTGGTTGTTTTGCCCATTAGTTGATGCAATTTCTTCATAATGTCAACAGTCTTTATAATTTGGTATGTTTTTGTAGTGGCTGGTTCCAGTTTTTAATTTCCATGTTTAGTGCTTCCCTCAGGAGCTCTTGTAAGGCAGTCCTGGTGGTGACAAAATCTCTCAGCATTTGCTCGTCAATAAAGAATTTTATTTCTCTTTCATTTATGAAGCTTAGTTTGTCTGGATACAAAATTCTGGGTTGAAAATTCTTTTATTTAAGGATGTTAAATATTGGCCCCCACTCTCTTCTGGCTTGTAGGGTTTCTGCTGAGAGAAATAAGAGAGGACACAGATAGATGGAAAAACATTTCATGCTCATGGTTAGAAAGAATCAATATTGTGAAAATGGCCATACTGCCCAAAGTAATTGATAGATTCAACGTTATTGTCATTAAGCTACCATTGACTTTCTTCACAGAATTGGAAAAACCCACCTTAAACTTCATATGGAAGCAAAAAATACCCCACATAGCCAAGACAATTCTATGCAAAAGCAAAAAACAGACAACAACAACAAAAAAAAAACAAAGCTGGAGGCATCACACTACCTGACTTCAAACTATACTACAAGGCTACAGTAATCAGAACAGCATGGTACTGGTACCAAAACAGAGATATAGACCAATGGAACACAACATGGGCCTCAGAAATAATGTCACACATCTACAACCATCTGATCTTTGAAAAACCTGACAAAAACAAGCAATGGGAAAAGGATTCCCTATATAATAAATGGTGTTGGGAAAACTGGCTAGCCATGTGCTGGAAGCTGAAACTGGATCTCTTCCTTAAACCATATAAAAAATTAACCCAAGATGGATTAAAGATTTAAACATAAAAATTAATACCATAAAAACCCGAGAAGAAAATCTAGGCAATACCATTCAGTACATAGGCATGGGCAAAGACTTCATGACTAAAACACCAAAAGCAATGGCAGCAAAAACTAAAATTGACAAATGGGATCTAATAAAACTGAAGAGCTTCTGTACAGCAAAAGAAAATATCATTAGAGTGAACCAGCAACCAACAGAATGGGGAAAAATTTTTGCAATCTACCCATCTGACAAAGGCCTCATATCCAGTATCTACAAAGAACTTAAACAAATTTACAAGAAAAAAACAAACAACCCATCAAAAAGTGGACTAAGGATATGAACATACAATTCTCAAAAGACATTTATGCAGCCAACAAACATATCAAAAAAAGTTCATTATCACTGGTCATTAGAGAAATGCAAATCAAAACCACATTGAGATACCATCTCACACAAGTTAGAATGGTGATCATTAAAAAATTAGGAGACAACAGATGCTGGAGAGGATGTGGAGAAATAGAAATGCTTTTATACTGTTGGTGAGAGTGTAAATTAGTTCAACCATTGTGGAAGGCAGTGTGGCGATTCCTCAAGGATCTAGAACTAGAAATACCATTTGATCCAGCAATCCCATTACTGGTTATATATCCCAAAGAATTATAAATCATTCTATTATAAAGACACATGCACATGTATGTTTATTGTGGCACTGTTCACAATAGCAAAGACTTGGAACCAACCCAAATGCCCATTGATGATAGACTGGACAAAGAAAATGTGGCACATATACACCATGGAATACTATGTAGCCATAAAAAAGGATGAGTTTATGTCCTTCCCTTTGCAGGGACACATATAAAGCTGGAAACCATCATTCTCAGCAAACTGACACAGGAACAGAAAACCAAACTCCGAATGTTCTCACTCATAAGTGGATGTTGAACAATGAGAACACATGGATACAGGGAGAGAAACATCACACACTGGGGCCTGTCAGGGGCTGGGAGCTAGAGGAGGGATAGGAGTGGGTGGGGGGATAGGGGAGGGATAGCTTTAGTAGAAATACCTAATGTAGATACAGGGTGATGGATGCAGCAAGCCACACGGCATGTGTATACTTATGTTAACAAACCTGCACACTCTGCACATGGACACAAGAACTTAAAGTATATTAATAATATAAGAAAGAAAAAATCATAATATCATTATCATATCAAAAAATGTGCATATATTTTATGTGTATAATTGTAGATGTTTGCATATACACAAATAGAGAGATGTACACTTATTTAGTTAAGAAATAAAGTATATATATCTTTCTATCAAATGAATAACATCTTAAAAATGGTTGCAAAGGACATTTCTTTAAAAAGACATAAAAATTGTCAACAGATATATGGAGATGTGCTAATTATAACTAATCATTAGTTAAATGGAAATCACTCATATAATTTTACCTTACACCTGTTAGGATGGTCATTTAAAAAAAAAAAGATAAATGTTCATGAGGAGGTAGAGAAAAAGAAGCCCTTGGACACTGTTGGCAGGAAGACAAATTGATGTGGAATCTAAAAAAGTCAAAGACATGGAAACAAAGCATAGAATGATGGTTTTCAGGGGCTGAAGAGGGAGGAAATGGAGACGACATGGTTGAAGAATACAATGTTTCAGCATCAGCAATGCCAGATAAAGTACTGGAGTCTACAAAGCATAGTACATGTAAGCTAACAATACTGTACTGTACACTTCAAATTGCTAAGAGGGTAGACCTTCTGTTAAATGTTCACACATGCAAAATAAATAAATAAATCTTAAAGACAGCAGGAAGAAACTTTGGGAAGTGATGGATGTGATTATTGCCTCGATGACTGTGATGGTTTCACAATTGTATACATATTCCCGAACTCATCTAGATAGATACATTATATATGTACAACTGTTTATATGTCAGTCATACCTCAAGTGGTTTAAAAGAGAACCATTTTTAAAATAATTAACAATTACAATTTCAACCAGGCTTAAGTATATACATGTATATACTTATATATATACATGTATTTATCCATACTGTATATGCATAAATTTATTTACAATGTGTGTATGTATTCATACATATGCAAATCTATAACATAATTTGAACTCTTATTTATTTCATGATCAAATGGAATACAAAAAATAAAGTTGTCTAGTGACAATGTCACGATGGAACAAATTTGTAAGGATTGACAAAACTAGTGCACTGAATGGAATACAATTGAACATAATTTACTTAATATACACTTTGTGTACAATAAAACTATGTAAATAAAAGGCATACAATAAATATTATTCACAATTTACTCATACTTTAAAGTGTATTATGCAATGTAATCTACAGATTATACACATTATATTGGTAGCAAATTATCACACATGAAAACTCAAGGGCTTCAAACTAAAAAGCTTCTGCACAGTGGCATTTAGAAGTAAGTTAATACTTTAAAGTATATGTGTTAATAAAACAATTATACAAAAAGAATAATATAAGAAACCTAAGAAAAGTAAAAGGGAGGGTATAAAAGTAAGTGTAAAATTAGTAAAATAGAAAACAAAATCAAGAAAAAAAGGGTGAACAAAGCCAAAAAATGCTTATTCTTTGAGACCAGGCCATGCCTTTTCCCTCTCACTCCAAAAAATCAATATCTGGCAATATTTATAAAGAAACAGGAAAACATCACACACAGTTTGAACTAATTCAAAGGATATAACTACAGTCAAAACTAAAGGTTTTTAACATAACACAAGAATAGCAAAATAAAATATGTTGATATGCTTTAAAGCTATATAGTACTAAAATATACTAAGAAAATAAAAATTGTAAATAAATTTGAAAATGACATCAAATTTGTCTCAGAATGAGCCCTTCTGAAAGGCCACTAGATGGCTTTGTATACAAGTTTGAGCAAATCTTCAAAGAACAAATAAACTTATGCAAGCTCTTTCAGAGAATAATGAACAACATTCCAATTAAAACACTTAGGAAGTTAATATAAACTAGATATCTAATTTGAAAAATGAAATTTTCAATTTGGAAAACATGGATTCATCTCATCTGTAAAATATTTTTAGTAGTAAATCAAATTCAGCAATGTAAAAAAATGTATACACACGGAAAGATGTCTCAGCATTAGAAAATTTTTAAGTACTAAATACCACATTGATAGGAAGTTGATTATCTTATGCTAGCCTCAACATCTATCTATTGTTATAGTCCTGTAATGATATATTAATGTGACTATCTTGAATACCTAGAAATAGAGAATAGAGAGGTAGGTGGGGAGGATGGGAGAAATGGAGGAATTCATTGACTTAATGAATAAGCTGAGTGATCTAGTGTACAACATGATAACTACACTTAATAATATTTTACTATATACTGAAATTTTTTAAGAGAGTTTATTTTAGATATCCTTATCACAAAATAACTAACCATGTGTGATAATGCATATGTTAATTTACTTGACTGTAGTAATCACTTCATTGTGTGTGTGTGTATATATATATATATATATATATATATATATATATATATATATATATACCAGAGCATTATGTTGTAGATGTTAAATATATGAAATAAAACAATTTTAGAAAAGAAGTCATAGAAAGGCATTTATAGAGTTTTAGATCATGGGCTGAATGATTTTGAAAGTATGACTTCTAAGGCGAAAATGATTTGGAATTGAGTGGTAATATTGGCATAATAGCTTTGGATTGGCTACTGGTGTGTACAGTGAGGTGAGAGTCTTAAAGCAAATTTGGATGAGAGAGCTGTTACTCTTAATAAGTTTGGTACTCTGGTTAATTGGTTCACACCTTATTTTCCATGAGCAGGTATTTCTTACAGCTAGCAGTTTATTTTTTACTGATCTCAGTGTTATTTATTTTTTAAAAATAGGAAAAAGAATTCATTCTAATATTGTTTAGCACAGAATCAAAAATGATTCCTATTTCCAGTAGTGGGTAACAGGGACAGAGGATTACTTGGTTTAAGTTCTCCAACACAAGCCAACACTATTAAAAGCCTGAAAGAAATGTGAAAATTATTTAAAAATGTAAAGATATCATAACTGCTGAAGGAAAAACAGAATATTTAATAAGTCAAAAAATTTTAATTATAAGCTAATTCTGGATGCTGTGGTCAAAGGATCACTTGAGCCCAGGAGGCTGCAGTGAGCTATGATTGTGCCACTGCGCTCAAGTCTAAGTGACAGAGTAAGATCTTGTTGCTCTCTTTCTTTCTCTCTCTCTCTCCATATGTGTGTGTGTGTGTTTGTGTGTATTAATAAAGTATATTTAGTGTATATATACATATATTTAACAACATACATATGTGTGTATATATACTAAACATATTTAGGGTTTATATTTAGTACATATATGTGTATATATACTATAAATTGTATATACTAAAATATGTTATATATTGTATATACTAAAATATAATATATAGTATTTAAAAATGATATCAAATGTCATTTGTATGTACTAAATATATAATATATAGTACATTTTGGTATTTATACATACACATATATATGTGCATATATAGATATATACTAAATAGAAGGCAAAATAAAAGACCTTCTCATTTGGAAATGAGAAATAAAACCTTCTCATTTCAGATGACATGATACATAATCCCAGTGAATTACCAACAAAACAACAACTTGTGAAACTGAGTTTGGCAAAGTCATAGGATAAAAGATCAATATAAAAAGATGATTTTTATTTGATATGCTCTATTTATTAAGTTTTTTTTTATTGCTGGCTGACCTGGGAATTTAAATTAACATTTGAATATGCAACGATCTGATCCAGATTAATACCAATTTAACTTCAATGGTGAATATATACTTGGCCTCTATAAAGCTTCATTGTCTCCCCACTCCTTCCCGCCCCAACACATACACAGTCACTCAGCATGTATGAAGATTTTTTTGTTCCAGATATTTTTGTATCATATCATTAGCTGACCACTGAACTAACCAGGAGAGATAAGGAGCCACAATGAAATGTCAACAACAACAAACACCGCCACCAAATTTTAAGGAAGAGGGAGAAGCTAATTTCCAATGTTGCTAAATTTTAGTATTTAAAATGTCCAGTTTTTTGTTTCTTCTCATACTTGTTATCTCCTTATTGATGATGTTCTGCACATAGTGAAATATATTACTGTACTTTCTTTTGGTTCTTTAGCCATGGTTCCCTTTAGTTCCTTGAACATACTTCAAGAAGATGATTTAAGGACTTGTTAAGTAAGTCCAGCATCTGGGCTTGTTTAAGGGGAATTTCTATTGACTGCTATTTTTTCTGTTATGTGGGCCATATTTTCTTTTTTATTTGCATGTCTTTTCGATCAGTAAACTTAAAGCTGTAAGTTTCCCTCTAGTGTATCATTGTGTTCAATTCTCCAATGTTTGAAATTTTCTATAGCTACATTGAGTTTGATTATTGGAGTCTACTCCTGAAACACTCAATTCTTTCTTATCTGATATGTTAGGTACCATTTATTGATCCACTTTACCAAAATTTCTTTTTGTTGTGGTAGATTTGTCTTTTAAAAGAGTTTTCTGCTATCTCAGTGGAGTTTTTGAACCTGCTTTTACAAGCCATAAAAATTTTAAATATAGCACTTTATTTTGAAAAAAAATAAAGAAAATATAAAAAAGTATTAATAATTTTTAAAGCTTGGTAGTGGGTATTCAGGTGTTAATAATCTTATTCTTTAGGTTTTTCTTTATGATTGCTATATTTGATAATTTAAAATGGGATGTAACCATGACTGGAATTGTTTGTTGGCTGGTTTATTCATCAGGTTATATTCAATGATTTTTCCATTGAATTGACAAATGAATTTATTGTACTTAGATTCCATGTCATTATCTACATCAAAATCTTTGTCATTTTAAGTTGAGATTATTTTGTTACAGGTTTATTCTTTTTATGCACTTTCTTTTCTTGAATTTTCTAATAATTATTATTTATTCAGCACCAGTTTTCTTCTAAACTTTTCTTGCTTAACATCACAAAATTTGGATGTATTCTATATGTTAATAATAAATTTATTTTCTTATCAAGTAACTTCATAATCTGTTCATAATCTACATTCAGGTATGTGCAAACATGAGATGTTTTATATTCCCTTTGACATCGTGAAAGTTTTGAGTAGTTCTCCAAATATGCTTTTTGGTAAAATACACCATCTGGCATCCTTTCAAAGCACTATCTCAGAAAACCTCAAAGAGTTATTTGAATCCAGATACCATATGACAACACACCTCAGAAAGTCTACCTTGATACTTCCAATGTCCCTGAAGTATTCTATTCATAAATATTTTAGAAATTTAATTATTAAAATTTATCCTATACTAGACACTGACATCTGTAATCTCAGTGACCCATTATATTTATCTTTTAGTGCTGAAGCTTCAAAATAACAAAACATATATTTGTAAGTTAGAATAAAAAACAAAAACTAAGTTAAGAATCAGTCTAAAATCACTTCAGTGATAATTTTTTTTGATAATTTCATCAGAATTCTTTACTATTTTGCTTTTTAGGCTTACTACATCTTTCCACAATGCTGAATTTTATTTTCTGAATTAAGCTCAAATATCCGAGATGATATTTACATATTTTGTATCTTTTATGGTAGCCTGCATAGTGCTGGGCTCTCCATTTAAAGGCTGATTGTCTGGTTCTTTCATTCTTCAGCTAGTTGGATCATACCATTTGTAATGGGTGAAATTAAATATTACTTGATGGAGTCTTTCACTCTTTACGTAGACTGAGCAATTATTCAATATTATGATAATAAAAGAGGAGCAAATTGCTACATGACTTAACTAGGAAATAGCATACAGTACTGAAAAATATTGGCCAGGTATGTTGGCTCACACATATAATTACAGCAATTTGGAAGGCCGAGGCAGTGCATCACTTGAGGTCAAGAGTTAAAGACCAGCTTGGCCAACATGATGAAACCCGATCTCTACTAAAAATACCAAAAGTAACCAGATGTAGTGTTTCATGTCTGTAGTCCTGGCTACTTAGGAGACTAAGGTGGGAAAATTACTTGAACTCTGGAGGCAAAGGTTGCAATGAGCCAAGATCACACCACTGTACTCCAGCCTGGGTGACAGAATGAGACTAAGAAAAAAAAGGAAAGAAATAAAAATATTCTAGGTTATATATTTTGCATAAAAGGTATAAAACAATGCACACAGTTCTGTTAAGAATATAGAGTATGTATGAGTATAGGTACACAGATAACAAGATACGGTTTCAAGTCTTTCCAAAATATTAGTCTTTGATAATTAACACAGCAAAAGACTTCTGTGGCTCTGGGTCCTCAGGTGCTTTAAAAACAATTTAGAAAATAGCTATTATCATCATGTGATGTAAAGAAAATTAGCTTTTGTGCATTATGTAAAACAGCTATATATGGTCATATCTGTTACTGATAACTATTTTATCAGTAACAGTTACAAGAATTCATTATATCATCTGTGACATCTGTTATTAGAAGTGGCGTCTGGTTGGAAGATCACTGGTCTGATATAATTGCATAAAATTGATGATTTATTTTTTTCAATGTAATTAGTACTTTTGAGTTGTGATGTTGGAGATTTAACATATTTTTCAGAAATGCAGGAGTACAAAATCATCAATGCACTTTAAACTTTTTGTTTAGCCTTGCTTTCTACTAGGACCTAGACTGAAGAATATTTTTAAAGAAAGATTATCTCATTTCTCTGAATGATGTAGAATCACAAAAGGGATTTCCTGGAAAGATTCTCAGGTGTCTTTTCCTGCTTACCAATCCGAAATTTCAGGCTTTTCCAAGGTCCAGCCTTTCCAATTTGTGTATTTACTTCTTTTGCTAAGTTATCTACTTCAGGGCTTTGAAATCCTACTTATTGTCATACATTTACTATGATTATTATGCAACATTGTATCTTAATTCTTTCCATATATCATGTCAATTCTACATGCAAAATGTACTGGAATCTATCTGTCTCAATTTCTTATGCCTTATGACAAGTCTAAGACTCTAAAACTTTGTTTTCGTAATCATGCGAAGTATCAGTCCAATATCAGAACAATATATCCCAGTCAAAATTCTTCTGTACAGTTTGATTATTTTCAGTCCTAGGTAAAATAAAACACCAACCAACTTCTCAAGCAATTAGAAAGTTATTACCTTATAAGATGTTCAGAGTTAGGGCAGCTCCAGGGTTGCTTAATTCAGGAGTTTCAGAAAATCATATGATGCCCCTTGGTTTAAATTCACTCATGTATTCACTCAACAAATATGCACTGAGCACCTACTATGTATCAGTATAATGTATGAGACTTTCTTCTAAATATTTGATGTACATTAGTGAACAAAACAGTCATATACATTGCTGTATTGTAAACATTGCATACCATTGGAGATAGAAGATAAATAAATATATACATTAAAAAGTAAATAACGTAGTACATTAAAAGGTAATAAAGCTTTGGGGGGAAGCAGAGAATTAAAAGGATTGAGAGTGTTGAGGGTGCAATTTAATGTAGGGTGAACAATCAGGAAGAAGGTAGTATCTGACAAAGTCTTCAAGGAAATAAGGAGGTTTCTGGACAGATTTCTGGAGATATAAAATCCACACAGAAGAAATAGTTAATGCAAAAATACAACAAGAAGACTGTGCCTGACAAGTTAGAACTATAAGGATGTGTAAGCAAAAGACAAAGTAGAAGGAAAAGTTACAAAGAAAACTGAGGCTTTGTGGACAATTTTTTTTTAGACAGGGTCTCACTCCCTGGCCCAGGCTACAATGCAGTGGCATGAACTTGGCTCACTGCAACCTTTGCCTTCAAGTTCAAGGGATTTCCTGCTCAGCCTCCCAAGTAGCTGGAACTACAGGCATGTGACACCATGCCCAGCTAATTTTTGTGTTGTTAGTAGAGACAGGGTTTCACTGCATTGGCCTGGCTTATGTTGAACTCCCAACCTCAAGTGATTCACCTGCCTTGGCCACCCACTGTACTGTGATTATAGGCCTGAGCCACTGCGCCCGGCCTTTGGAGAAAATTAAAGTGCATTGACTTTAATACAGCTTGAAATATGAAGCAATTGCCAGCTTTTAACTAGCAGAATGACATAAAATGATGTGCTATTTTAAGGGATCACTCTTGCTGCCCTATAGACTATAGACTCATGAGGTGAGGGGTAGCAAAGTTAGAAGAATTGTGCCAGTCATCCAGAAAAAATAATGGAAGCCCAGGCATGATAAGCATGTTAGGTCAGTGGAGTCTTGGGATATTTTGAAGGTAGAGACAACAAGCTTTTCTAACAGGTGTAATACATGTTTGTGAGAAAGAGACAAAATAATGATGACACTAGAGTCTTGCATTTTAATTATTAATAACTTTAGAGATCATAATAATATGAATAGTCTTTAACAATTACCATAATTAAATAACATGTACTTCATTACTCTGTTCTTCCCACAGTACTTTCCAACTAACTAAATAAATATTACTCCTGTTTTAGAAAATAAATCAACCTCTCAAGGATCATCTACAAGAAAACAGAGTTCTTAATTATTTATAAAATAAGCAAACTAGTGTTTAAACATGAGTTCATTATATGTAAATGAAAGCTATTATTGGCCAAGCTATCTACAGCCATATTTGCAGGTCTGATTACCAAAAAATACATTCTATGACAGTTTATGTCTTCTTATCACTATGAATATTTTAAATATAGATTTTCTGCAAAAGCCATGCTACAAACACTTTATAAAGTGTCCTTACAACATCTTTAAATTAACAATGCCACTTGTGCACCTGGAATTTTCCTTTGACATTTATATTTCACACTTACACAGCTTTTCTAAGAATCTAGCCTTTATTATGAGTTATATTTCTCTTCTATATTACAGTTTATTGACACACTGTACTGATTTTTTCTTGTTAAAAGATTAAATATAATATTTCCAGAATTTTTAACCGAATAATAATCTGTTTGCATTCTTGTTTATTTAATCTGATTTCATAGATTAATATATTATTTTTTAAATTAATGAATTGCTACACAATTACATATTTGAATATATTTTCTGGAGACTCTGTTTTTAAGGTACAATTATAAATTCTCTTCATTTGGATTTCTAAGATTCCTTCTTCCTAGATTACTATCTCTAATATATTTTCAATATCATTTGCATCCCCAATACAAATATTACATACCTGCTACTGTAGCCCATCTTAAATAGAAGTCCAATCATATTAATACCTTGTTTAAAATCCCAAAATTATTATTTTTCATTATAACAACATATATTTTCCTTTTCTAGGGATGTCAAACATGCCCTTCAAAGTTGTTTATTTCCATTCATTATTTTAGCCTCACTGCATGCTGTATCCGTGGCCACTATAGATAATTAATCGTTACCATAGTGCTAAATGGTACTCAACCTTACTGTGTTCCATCACAGGTCTTTGCCTTAGTAATTTCTCCTGCTTGGCCCTTGACTCCACACTCTCTTCTACCGAATACCTTTCCTCTGTTAAAATTTAACTTGAGTCACCTCTTCTTGCAGACCTTTCTTTTATTAAACCTGTTTGTTCTTCTATCATAGCACTTTCCAGACTGCACTAGAGAGCCTGCGAGTAGATGGGAACCATCCATTTGAGGAGAGGACAAGGCATAGACACCTGGGCTTACTAATCACCCTCCAAAAAAATTATGATGCGTGATACACAAAATAAGCATAATAGGAAAGAGTCATGGAGAGTAATTAGCATTGGCTATAACTGGAAGGTAGAATACATGGTGTATTTTCTTCAATTAATAATTTTACTTTTAATGGTTAAAAGATATTTTAATCACTACCTGCACAGTTGGTGGTTATCCTACCTTTATTTCTTTTAAAGCCTCCAATTTTCCTAATAACTTCATATATGTTCTAAGAATTTAGCCAGTATCTTAAAACTATAAAATTCTAGCTGACATAACTCCTATTTTGAAATAAATTTATGTTTGATATAACAGATATTTTGTCACAGAAAGGCTCTCCATAGGGGACCATGAAATCAACTTCTTGGTACCCTTATGAATAAATAGGACAGCTTACTTGTGGAAAATGCTTAATTTATTTCATCACACTCTATATTATTTATCTTTTGTTCTGCTTTAATTAGCTTTTTCATAGATCAAAGATGAACTCCAGCTTTTCTGATTTGTTCTCTCCACTGTTGCAGAAAGGAATGGAAAAGAGGAAGGAGAAAAATGACAACTATGACATCTTGATAAAAGAGATTTCGATATTTAACAAATTTGCATGTCATCAATAAATGCATTAGCACTTCAGCACCTGGCTTCTCAAGCAAACACTTTAATAAGCAGATGGTTCTGCCTGAGTGACCATTTTAAACACTTATTCCATTTAGCTTTGACAATTAGCTTGAGACAGGCTGGTATTGCTCATCAATTCTATGGAATCTTCAGAAACAGCCAAGCCATTTACTATAAAAAACATTTTTTCCGAGAGGTTAAAAATAAATTTAAAGTGGCACACATATTTAAATTTAAATCCCAGTGCTTATTTGTTCCTTATTTATCTATGTGGTATTTGTGATACAAATTAATTCTTTAAAATAATTCATATCATGTCATCTCTCCGGGCCAGTTTAAAGAGCCTTTATGCTTCTTATCAACATTTCCACACTTCTTCTTATCTTTCTATCTTTTTGATTCTTTCTCTTTACAGATTATGTTTTATCATTTCCTTTACTGAGATTTCACTTATCCTTCCCTAGCACAAGTTAAGTGTTCTCTTTCTAAATTCCTCCAACCCTTCATAACTAACGACTGCATTGAATCACAATGCTGAAGTATAACAGAGGTGATTGCCTTTGCTTGTTGATTTCTGATATGAGGCCAAGATTCCTTTGAAAATGAAAAACATAAATTTTGTAATTATATCTATTTTTAACTGATTTAGTGCCTATTCTTTTCTTTAGAGAGATTGATTTAAACAAAGATTTGACTTTAAGTAAAGTAGTACTAAAGAAAGGAGTAGAATTACAGCTTCTTATTTCTTATGAAGTGCAATTTATGTTCAGAAAAAATGTACAACTTTTAAGCTGAAGATGCTTACTATAATTTCCTTCTTATTTTCAAGATCACATATAAACTTACATTTTTGTGCTAAACTCACAATGTGAATATTTGAAACATAAAAGCATCAGACAAATATTAGAATGTGTAGCTTTGGTGTAATAAGATGTATTATGCAGGAAGAACAAGTACTTTTGTATAAATACAAATAAGAATTCTTGAGACATGGGAAAATGGATTAATCTCTTGAGCAAGGAAGAAGCAAAATATCATGTTCGACAATGCATTTTGTTACTGTTTCTAAGTGATCATTCTCTTGAATTGTTCCTTAGAAGTAAAAGAATTCACCTAGAGTTTCCAGAAATTTCAAGTACTCAGAGCAGAGAAAATTTTCAAAGGAAGAAATTCATAAACACTAGAGTCTACATGTGTATTAGTCTGATCTCACATTGCTATAAAGAACTATCTGACACCTGGTAATTTATTTTAAAAAAAAAGCTTAATTGGCTCACAATTTCACAGGTTATACAGGAAGCATGGCTGGGAGGCCTCAGAAAACTTATAATCATGGTAGAAGGCAGATGGCAGCCAGCATATCTTAAATGATTGGAGAAGGAGGAAGAGAGGATGAAGGAAAGTGGCACACACTTTTAAACAACCAGATCTCATGAGAATTCACTTACTATCATGAGAACAGCAAGGGTAAGTCCACCACCATGATTTAGTCAGCTCCCACTAGGCCCCTCCTCCAACACAGGGATTATAATTTGATTGAGATTTGGGTGGGGCCACAGAGCCAAACCATATCATTCCATCTCTGGCCCCTCCCAAATCTCATGTCCTACTCACATTTGAAAACACAATCATGCCTTCCCAAGAATATCCCAAACTCATACCAGCATTAACTCAAAGTCTAAGTCCGAAGTCTCATCTGAGACAAGGCCAGTCCCTTCTGCCTAGGAACCTGTAAAATAAAAAACAAGTTACTTCCAAGATTCTATGGTGGTATAGGCATTGGGTAAATGATCCCATTCCAAATGGGAAAAATTGGCCAAAGAAACGGGGCACTATAGGCTTCATGCAATTCCTAAACTCAGCAGGGCAGTCAATAAATTTCAGAGCTCCAAAATAATCTCTTTTGACTTTATGTCTCACATAGAGTCTCACTACTTGCCACAATGATGCAAGTGGTAAGCTCCCAAGAACTTGGGCAGTTCCACTTCTATACCTTTGCAGGGTACAGCTCTGTACCTGCACATTGTGTGCTTGTGGCTTTTCCAGGCACACAGAGCAAGCTGTCAGTGGATCCACCATTGTGGGGTCTGGAGGATGGTGGCCCTCTCCTCACAGCTTCGCTAGGCAGTGCCCCAGTAGGGACTCTGTGTGGGGGTTCCAACCTCACATTTCCCCTCTGCACTGCCCTGGTAGAGGGTCTCCTGAGGGCTCCACCTCTGCAGCAAACTTCTGCATGGACATCCAGGCATCTTCATATATCCTCTGAAATGTAGATGGAGGTTCCAAAGCCTCAACTCTTGTACTCTGTGCACAAGAGGCTTATCACCATGTAGAAAACATCAAGTATTTTATAGCTCACACTCTCTGAAGCAACAGGTCAAGGCATATCTTGGGCTCATTTAGCCATGACTGGAGCTTTAGCAGCTGCAATGCAGGATGCCATGTCCTAAGGATTCACAGAGAAGCAGGGACCTTCATCTGGCCTACAAAACCATTCTTTCCTCCTAAGCCTCCAGACTTGTGATAGGAGAGTTTGCCATGAATGTCTCTGAAATGCCTTCGAGGCTTTCCCCCATTATCTTGGCTATTAACATTTGGATACTTGTTGTTTATGCAAATTTCTGCAGCTGGCTTGAATTCCTCCAAATAAAATGGGTTTTTCTTTTCTACCACATGATCAGGCTGCAAATTTTCTAAACTTGTATGTTCTGCTTTTCTTTTAAATATATGTTCCACTTTCAGATCACCTCTTTGCTCACACATATGACCACATGCTGTTAGAATCAGCCAGGTCACATCTTGAATACTTTGCTGCTTAGAAATTTTTTTCAACCAGATAACCTAAATCATCACTCTCAAGTACAAAGTTTCACAGATCCTTAGAGCAGGGACATAATGCTGCCAGTCTCTTCGCTAAAGCATAGCAAAAGTGACCTTTACTCCAGTTCAAAATAAATTCCTTATCTCCAACTGAGACTACCTCAGCCTAGATTTCATTGTCCACATCACTATCAGTATTTTGGTCACAACAATTTTATAACTGTCTAGGAATTTTCAAACTTTCCCACATTTTCCTGTTTTCTGAGCCTTTCCCACCATTCCATCTCTGCCTGTTATCTAGTTCTAAAGGTGCTTCCACACTTTCAGGTATCTTTATAGCAATACCCCACTTCTAGGTACCATTTTTCTGCATTTGCCTGCTCTCACATTGGTATAAAGAAATTCCTGAGACTGGGCATTTTGTAAAGAAAAGGCATTTAATTGGCTTGTGGTTCTGCAGGCTGTACAGTAAGCATTGCTGGGAAGTCCTCAGGAAACTTGCAATCATGGTGGAAGGTAACGAGGAAGCTGACATATCCTTCATGGCCAAAGTAAAAGGAAAGGGGTGGGGAAGTGCTACACACTTTTAAATAACTAGATCTCTTGAGAACTCACTCACTATCAGGAGAACAGTAAGGAAAATTTCACCTTCATGATTCAATCACATCTCACCAGGCTCCTCCTCCAACACTAGGGATTAAAATTCAATGTGAGATTTGGGTGGGACACAGCCAAACCATATTGACATGCTTCAGGTTGCCCCAGCTATTGCATTAACAGCTACCATGTATTGAATAATAACATAGTGTCAGGCAGTGTGCCAGGCATACTTTATATTCATTATCTCATTTAATTCTACAATAATCTTATAAGGCTACTACTAAGTAAATATAGACTGAGAAAATGTAGGCATTTTGTTGAGGTTCAAACAGCCTCAAAATGTTACAATCAGCATACAAATTCATGTCTGAATTAGTCCACAATTTAGAGTACCCCTGAGTCTTTTACAATAGACTTTATTGTAAAGAGTGTTTTACAATAAACCATTGATCAACAATGTGTGGGAATAATTATTTCTGCACAGCCTTGCCAGCAATGAATATCGTCAAATAATTTAGTATTTGTTAAATTCTTATGTTTACACATTCTTTGAGACATAAGTGCTGAGCATCATTTTTGTGTGTATTGGATATGTATAGCCAGTTGTTTAAAGTAAATCACTTTTAGTATTGTGAGGAGTGTGTGTGTGTATTTGTGTGGTGTATCCTCTTTGCAAATTAAAATTAATGATATTGAATCTTTCCTGTCAAGAGTCAAGCTTGTTTCCTCCCTGATATGGTCTGACTCTGTGTCCACACCCAAATCTCATCTTGAATTGTAATCCGAATTATAATCCTCACTTGTTGGGTGAGGGACCTTGTTGGAGGTGACTGGATAATAAGGGCAGTTCCCCCATACTGTTTTCATGATAGTGAGTGAGTTCTCACAAGATCTGTGGGTTTTATAAGGGGCTCTTTCCCCTTCACTCTGCACTTATTTCTGTTTTGCAGGCTTGTCAACAAGGATGTGTTTGCTTCCCCTTTCACCATGATTATAAGCTTCCTGAGGCCTCCTAGCCAGGCAGAACTGAGTCAATGAAACCTCTTTTCTTTATAAATTACCCAGCCCTGAGCAGTTATTTATGGAAGTGTGAAAACAGACTAATTCACTCCCGTTTATACATACCCCACAATCAATCCATCAACCAATTCTGTTAGCTCAACTTTTAAAATATATACAGAATCAAACCTTTTTTCATGACCTACCATGTCGTTCTCACCTGGGCTATTATGACATCCTCTAACTTGTCTATTCTCAGCAGAGTAGCTATTATAACACCTTTAAAGCATATGTCAAATAATAACATTCCTCTGCATTCTCAGAATGAGAATAAAACTCATTCTGAGCCAAAGCTAAAGTCATCTGGCCCTGTCTGTCTCACCTTCATGTCCCTTTCCCATTAGCCGGCCTTCTTGTGCCACACACTTGTCATGTACCTTCCTGTGCCTTCAGGGTCTTCCTCTGCCTGGAAAGCTCTCTGTTAGACATCTGGTACCTCCCGCCCTTCTTCTAGTGTTTTCAAGAAGCGGTCCTTCACCATCCTAC
>CAUYQU010048707.1:0-24053 GCA_963574635.1 Cheracebus regulus
TCTCAGTATCACATTATACCTATTTTAAAAGTGACCACATAATTGGAAGTAAATCACTCCCCAGCAATTGCATAGCATTTCACAGGTTTAAATTTGTTATTAACAAATAAGCAGCCAACCAATATTTTATTTTTTCGTCCCCTATACCTTCCTGTCTCCATTGTTAAGCACAATTATTGGCATAAAAGAGGTTTTTAATACCCATTTTTAGACTGTATTCTAGCCTGGGCAATAAAACAAGAATCCTATTCTCTCTCCCTCTTTCTCTTTCTCTTTCTTTCTTTCTTTCATTCTTTTTTTTTCTTTCTTTTGCTGTTTCTCCTTTTCTAAAATCTCTTCCTCTTTCTTTCTCTCTTTCATTCTTTTTTTTCTTTTGCTGTTTCTTTCTTTCTCCTTTTCTCTCTTTTTCTAAAATCTCTTCCTCTTTCTTTCTCTCTTTTATTCTTTTTATTCTAAAAAAAAAAAGAGTATGAATGATCTGGTTGGGATTGAGGACAAATGTGGGGAGGTGAAGAGTATAGAGGGAAAGGGACCCACTTACTGTGTGCTGAAACCCCAGTAGGCACTTTCTAAAGTTTATTCACATCTCACCACAGACTTGTGAGTTAGGAATTAATATTGCCATAAAACAGTTGAGGAGGGCTGGGCACAGTGGCTCATGACTGTAATCCCAGCGCTTTGGGAGGAGGAGGCAGGTGGCTCACCTGAGGTCAGGAGTTTGAGAACAGCCTGGCCAATATGGTGAAGCCCTGTTTCTACTAAAAAAAAAAAAATATATGAAAATTAGCCAGGCATGGTAGCACGTGCCTGTAATCCCAGCTACTCGAGGCTGAGATGGGAGAATCACTTGAACCTGGGAGGTAGAGGTTGCAGTGAGCCGAGATTGTGTCATTGCACTCCAGCGTGGGCGACAGAGTGAGATTACCTCAAAAAATAAAAACAGACCAGGTGCGGTGGCTCATGTCTGTAATCTCAGCACTTTGGGAGGCTGAGGCAAGTAGATCATGAGGTCAAGAGATCAAGACCATCCTGGCTAACATGGTGAAACCCTGCCTCTACTAAAAATACAAAAAATTAGCTGGGTGTGGTGTGGTGGCAAGCACCTGTAGTCCCAGCTACTCAGGAGGCTGAGGCAGGAGAATCGCTTGAACCTGGGAGGAGGAGGTTGCAGTGAGCCGAGATTGTGCCATTGCACTCCAGCCTGGGCAACAAGAGCGAGACTCTGTCTCAAAAACAAAACAAAACAAAAATACAAAAAACAAAAACCAAAAAAAAAAAAAAAAAAAAAAAACAAACAAAATAGTTGAGAAAAGTTAGGGCCAAAGTCTAAACTGTTCATTGGTTGGGCGATGAGGACCTGAAATTCATCTGGACAACCCCACAGTCAACTCATTCTCACTCCATCACATTGACACAGCTTCTGCTTTAAACTTTAACCTGTGAGCCACAGGCCACCACCAAAGGGTTCTAAATAGGGGAGTGATGGGTCCAGAACTGAATTTTAGCAAAAGCTCTTTGGCAGGAGGGTAGATGGTGGATGGGAAGGGAGTGTTGGCGCTTGAGGGCAGAGAGACTGGTTCTGAGATTGTCAGTCTAGACTCAGTAAAAGCATCAGAAGTAGGGCAGAGAAGGGATGGGGGGTAGGGAAGATGTGTTAACCGTAATCATATATTGTAAACTTAGTTCTTAAAAACCATATTGGGAGGTAAGAATTTTCCTTGGTATTTTATAAATAGGGACACCAAAGTCATATGACCCGAAGGCTCCCCGCCCGGATCTGAACTTGGGTGACTATGACTCAAAAGCTCCTGCCATTTCCTCTAAGCCACCCGATGATAGTTCCCTCGTGGGCAGTGTCAGATTGGATCCAGACGTGAGGAGAAAGACAGGTAGGGCAGCTTTGGAGATTTAGATGTAAGCCGTGGTGTTGGAGTTCTTACCTGGGGAAAGAGAAATCAGGAGGGTACGGGTTTGGACACAGCAGGGTATCCAGTGGAAACACTAAACCAGCAGCTGGAAGTGGAAGTTTGTGTCCTGAAGTCTAAGAGATCGCAGATGGGCTGTGGGTTTGAGAGTCTGAAGGGTAGACTTGCTGTCTGAAGGAATGGGAGTGAAAAGAATAGATGAGAGAGAAAAAGGAGAGACAGAGAGGAAAGAAGAAAGGGAAGAGAGATGCTGATAGGGCCTCAGGGATGCTAGGGCCCAGGGGGTGGTCAAAGGGAGGAGGGGAGAGAGGTGCACAAGGGAGACTGAGGGTGGGTGAGGCAGGGAAGTCAAACCAGGGAAGGGTGTAAAGAAGGAGGTGACTGCCGGTCAAATGCTGCAGAGAAAGGAGGAGGATAGGGCAGAGTGGGCACCTGGGAATTGAGCCTCAGTGGTTGGGGGTCAGTGGTGGGGCTGGAAAGCTAGTGAGGAAGGTGGACCACAGTACTGTGTAGATGCCTGGTGGGGGGCTGCCTAGGAACCTCCTCTGAGAGTCTTGCCTGGGAATTCAAACCAGGATTCTATGGACAACGTCTTCATGTGGCAAGTTATTTTTGCTGTGAACCCACATGGTCGCATCTGGTAATTATAGGGTAAAAGGAATTAAGCAAGACATAATTTCTCCCTATCAAACCTGACTGTTTTACATCTCCACCTCGGACTGGCAGTCAGGCTTTCTGCCTTCACAGGTGCCACTTTGATTTCAGTCACGTTGGTAAGGAATTTGAAACATCTTCAAAGTGATTAAAGAGAGGAAGAGATTGCAAATGTAGGCTAAATGCAATAATCACATTAACTGTTTATGGCCACGGGGCTTTCAGGAGGGAAGGCCTTGTGGTAGCTGGCAGTGGGGGTGGGGCTGGGGCTGGTGAAAACAGTGGTGGCAGAGGTGGTGAAGGCACTGCAGGTGCAGGTGGAGGATGGCTCAGGTGCAGGCTCAGTGCAGGCGCAGGAACAGGTGCAAGAGGGGGTGGATCTGGCTAATTGTAATATTAATTATTATTATTCCAGCTGCTGATTTTTGAGCATTACCATTCCCTAGATGCTGTCTCCTTTATCCCTCATTAGAGCCTCATGAAGTGGGCACTATGGTCCTTATAATAAGGAAAGCAAGGTCCAGAGAAGTTCAGTCACTTGTTGAAGACATACTTCTAGGAAGGGGCAGGGTTTGGATATGGAGATAATCCCATCCCAATGTAAAACCACTCAGCCTTAGCTTCACTGTGTGGGGTCCATGGTTCACATCTGCTCCTTATGGCATCCCAATGGTACTCTTTCACATTCAGCAAATTTGACTTTCAAGTCTAGACCTGGGACTGGGAGGGTAAAATCCTGGCTAATTATTCACCAAAGACTCCAGGACGTAAAGGTGCTCCTGTGACTCCCTGCCTCCATGCAGGCACAGCTCAGGGGGCTCAGAGCAGGTGCAATACAGGGGCTGAAAGTGCCATGCACTTGAAAGGTGGAGAGAGTTCAAGGAATGAAAGGAATGAAGAACCAGGTGATTAGGTTCACAAAACAGGTCCAGAAGTGCTGATGCGCTGCAGCTTCATCTTCCTCTTTGATGAGGTCCTGCCCTGGCCATGGGGATGACATTTCCAACCTAAGCAATGCTGCGCTCTGGTTGCTGATCCCAAGAAGCCTTCCACTACCCCTTGTTATTTCCATATTGAGATAAAATCCATACCTTTGTCTCTGTCACCAAAATGTCCAAGCACCACTATTTTCTGGGAAGGACAGGAGTCTTGGATGCCTTTTTTTTTTTTTTTTTTTTTTTAAGACAGAGTCTTGATCTGTCTCAAAAAGAAAAAAATATAGTAAGGCAAATGGGAGATACATATAAAGGGATTTATTGCATGGAATTGGCTTATGTGATTGTAGGGACTGCCTAGGCAAGCCTGAAAGTTGTAGGGAAGGTTGCTGGGAAAGGCAGGCTGGAACTTGCAGGCATGAGCTGATGCTGCTATCTGCAGGTGGAATTTCTTCTTTTGTAGGGAAGTCTCAGTTCTGCTCTGAAGGCTTTCAACTGATTGAATCAGGACCACTCAGATTATCTAGAATAACATCACTTGCTTAACATCAACTGATTATGGACTTTAATCACATCTACAAAATATCTTCAGAGCAACACATAGATTCATGTTTGATCGAATAAATGGGGAGTGTAACCTAACCAAGTTGACATATAAAACTATTCTCATGGTCATGGGTCTGCAAGCCCACAGCTGTTTGGCTGATTTAGACTATGCATGGCTGGTGGGTCTGCTTCAAGCTGTGGGTTCACATTGTGGATTCGGTTCCCAGACCCTCTACGTTCCTTGTAGGGCTCAGATCCAGATTAATCTTCTCAGGATGGATCACTGGAACACCAGAGGGCTAGCCTAGCCACATGCAAGCACATTTGCATCCCTGCCTTGCTCACTTTTTCCCTGCTCCCAGAGTACCCCCTTGGCTATAGCAAATCACTGGCCCATCTCAAAGTCAAGGAGAAAATCACCTGTGAGCAGTCACCTGTGCTTACCAAGAGCCCATAGCCAACATGCCATTGTGTCATTCTATTATAAAGGAGTGAATCATCATGACCTATGATGCAATATATTACCCTCATCCCTATTCTGGGGTCTCTTTCACTTGTCCACTCTACGTGGGCAGTTTATGACATTCTCCTTCAACCTCTGATTCCTGGGGATGCTCTTTCTCACACAGACTGTCCTCTGGGGTCCTGATGCCCCTCCAGGCAGCCCTCTGGGTAAATTTCTTTTAAGACCACCCTGAATCATCTCACTTCTGCTCTCTACAATGTGGCCACAGGTTACTTCGGCCAACCTTCTGTCCTTTAAAATTTTCAGCCACAAGTCAGACACCCATCCACTCTGTCTCCCGTGTTCCATGGGGATGTGCAGCAAAGAGCCTTGAAACCCCTTTTACTAGCAACACTCAGCCCTCCCCAAAGAGATCCCTGGAGTCTCCATGCCTGGCCAGGGTGAAGGATCAATTGCCAAATTTAGGGTAATTGGGATTTTTCCCCCCTGTAGTCACAGTCATTTTTCTCTTTCCCAGTCAAGCATATCCCCCGTGCTTCCTGCTTTTTGCTGGACACTGCATTTGTGTTTGGAGATGAGACGTTTCCTGTCAGCCCTGTCATGCTCCACTGAGCTAGGCGCTGTGTGAGCTGTTCATTAAGACTGCCTATTATCTCGGATTCCCTTCAGTTACTCAGAGCAATTTATTTTATTCCCGAAGAAAAGAATTTTGGCTCCCCCAGCCCTCAAACCCAGAGGCTTTGGCCACATTGGTACCAAAAGTTTAGGGTGAAAAGTCCTGGCTGGTGGCTGGATGGATAGATTATACTCAGCCACACAGAGGATTACTTGAGACAATCACAGGGCAGATGTGAACACTGATTACATCTGCAGGTACCAGCCAAATGAAATGAAGTGTAACTATACAGTGTTAGGCAAATTTAAAGGATTGTTATTTTTACTGGGCCAGATTGCTACTTCCCAGCATAGAAGAATAACCTCTGATGTCAAATCTAAATTGCCTGTTTTATGCTTCTGTGAATCTAAGTACAATGCAAGAATGTTTAGGCTGAGGAAGCAAGTCCTGCCGGCTAGCCATCTGTGTTTCTTGACTGTTCCCCACCATCAGGCCCCCGCAGAGTGGTGGGCTGGCATGGTCCGGTTGGGTAACTTGCATCTTTTATCCATGACATGGGGAGAGGCTGGGCACCTCCTCCATGAGGTGAGGGAGCTCACATGGCTTCCCAACCTGTTTCCCTGCTGGAAAGTTCCATGGTTCAGCAGCTCTGCTGGCCTCCATAGAGGACAGTGCACTGGTGGCCTCATCTTGCCCTAACCAGTCGACTCATCCTTCAGGTCCCCAGGGGAAATCCTGGCTGAATCCTCCTAAAGAAAGCAGATGTTTCTTTCTCGGTGCGGACATGGTATGAGTTCACCTATTTGCTGTGATACTTACCACATGGTGATCTAGTGACTTGTGTATTATCTGCTTCTCCTTCCAAGCTGTGAGCAATTGCAGGCCTGGCTCTGACGTATCCCCTGACACACAGCTGAAGCTCAGTAAACCCTGGCTGAAGAGCTGGAGATGAGAGGAGAGGAAAGGAAAACACTGCCTTTCTCCCTCAGCATCTAAGGGGCCTAACCTGGACTTCCAGGTGAGGCTGAAATGCAGCCTTGTCCAGTTTTCAGTGGAGATGCCAGATGGCTGCGTGTTTGTCAATGGCTTTGAGGTGATTAATTGAACTTTGTTCTCTCTGCCTGTGGGTGCCCGAGCCTCAGCCCATCTCATCACAGCTGCACTCACCTGGTGGCAAAGCAAAGGTCTAGCAGAAACGACCAGCAGCTGACTACCTCGGTTAGGCAAACTGGGCCTCTAGGTGGAAAAAACTGGAGAAAAAGAACTGTAAAGTTATCCAAATGATGAACTGACTCTTTTCTAAAATAATTGTTTCACCGCCCTTGAGGAGTTTATTTGGAGGGGCCACCTTCCTCCTTGAGGGGAGCTGGGTCTGGATGCATGAGAGTCAGGATCAAACACCACAGCATGTTTCAGGGAAAAGTCAGAAGGTAGGAGTTTCCATATTGCCTAGTTGTGTGACTTTGAGCAATTCTTTTCCCCTCCCGGGCCTCAATGTCCCTCTCTGTGGACTGGAGTGGTTAAGAGTACAGGCTCCTTAGATTCCATCTTGCTACTTTCTACTGGTGAGACCTTGGGAAAATTACTTTTTCTGCAAAATGGGGACATGAGTAGAACCACTTCATAGCGTGACAGTGAGCATTAAATGCGTTAGCAAATAGAAAGTGCTCAGGACAGAGCCTCAGATGTACTGATCGCAATGTAAATGTTTACTGTTGGTATCATCATTGTCATCGTCACCATCATTCTCAGATTAGGTCATCAATCCCAACCACCGTGGGTCTCTGGCCTGGGGTGGTCTGTAAGGGAAGCTTTTACCAGGTAGTCTAGGTGAGACCCAAATGTCCACATCATATACATGCAAGGCGGCCAACATTTCTTTTTTGGAAAGTTTGTTATTTTATTCTGAAACAATGTCCTTTCTATGCTTTCAGTGCTAAGATATCATTCTTAAATGAAATAATAATGATTGTAGATTTAAAAAGTCCTATCTGGCAAACAAGACACTGGTGCCCACCTCGAGGGCCTGAGGCATCATGTAGTCCAGTTTCCTCTTGGTTTGTATGCTGCTCCTTTGAGGTCAAGAGAGTTGGCCAAGGTCATGAGACAGTCTCAACCCACCAAAGACTGGAGTAGATCCTGGTCCTTGTTAGGTTGGTTGGTTTGTTTGCTTATGTATTTATTTGAGTCTTGCACTGTCACCCAGGTTGGTGTGCAGTGGCATGATCGTGGCTTACTGCAGCCTCCAACTCTTGAGCTCAAGGAATTTTCCCACTTCAGCCCCAAGAGTAACTGGGACTACAGGCATGCACCACCATGTCCAGCTAATTATTATTATTGTTATTATTTAGTTTATAGAGACAGGTTCTCATTATGTTGCCCAGGCTGGTCTCCAACTCCTGGGCTCAAGAGATCCTCCCACTTTGGCCTCCCAAAGTACTGAGATTACAGGTGTGAGCGACTGTAACTGGTCCCACTTGGTAGGTTAAAATGACCATTTCTGTGTCCTGTTTCCTTCATCCAAAGGAAAGGAAGAAAGTGACCATGATTCCCCAGTGAAATTCTCCTCAAATCAGCTGGTGATAGAAAATGTAACTAGGAGAAATTATAAAAGTCCAGTTCAACTCCATTGAAACTTTGCTGAGCACCTACTAATGCCACATTGCTTGACAACTAACTCCAGTCCTGCCACCACAACTACGCCCCAACATTTACTGCACACATATGAAGCACCAGACATGGTGATAATGCCTTACATGGATTACCTCACTGTCTTCTCAGGAGTATGAGCTATGTATGGTTGGCTCCATTTCACAGAGGAAAAAAACTGAGACTTGGAAAAGTGCGGGACCTTGCCCAGGGTTTCACAGTCAGAAGTAGAGCCATGAGAAGTCTGGGATTGACTCCAAGGCTGGGCTTTTAGCCCCCACATCATGCTGTCATCGTGGACACCACACATGGCTCTGGCTGTACCCAGAGTTGGTGACTAAGTATCAGCTCACATGTGTGATCATATGATTCTTGTCTGTCCCCAGTAGCTCCTCCAGGAAAAATAGAGTGTGAATGCCTTTTGCTCACCCCTTATCTCCAGCACCCAGCATGGGGCCTGCCTGGCACAGAATAACTGATCACTGAATAATTGCTGATTGGATGAATGAGTGAATGAATGAATTTGTTGAGAATCAACCAGGAAAGAATTCTGCCCCTACCTTGCCTCCAAGATTCTAATTCAAGAACTTGGGAGGGAGCATACAAATCTACCTTTTAGGCCAGGCGTGGTGGCTCACACCTGTAATCCCAGCATTTTGGGAGGCTCAGGTGGGCGAATCACCTGAGGTCAGGAGTTCGAGACCAGCCTGGCCAATATGGTGAAACTCCTTCTTCACTAAAAATACAAAAATCAGCTAGGCGTGGTGGCGGGTGCCTGTAATCTCAGCTACTCAGGAGGCTGAGGCAGGAGAATCACTTGAAGCACCTCTCCTGGGAGGCAGAGGTTGTAGTGAGCCGAGATCATGCCATTGCACTCCAGCTTGGGCAACAGAACAAGACTTCTTCTGTCTCAAAAACAACAAACAAAAAAACCCAAATCTGCCTTTTAAGTTCTACTGCTCATGCTCCAAAAACTGCCCTTGGAGACACCTGGCTGTAGGGAAATGGGTTTTTCTAACGATCAGGCAGGGAGACATCGGTATTTTATTCTGCAGGCAATAGGGAATCACTAAAGAGGGATTTGAGGAGGGCATGGGAAGCCATCCGGAGCTGCGCTTTACAAAAATTGACTAATGGCTTTGCTTGTCCCCTTGCCTAGTGGTGCCTCCTCCCCTTTTTTCTGTCAACAACACTGATTCTGAACAAGAGAGATTCACGACAAACATCTCTGTGCTGCAGCTGTGGAGCGGCTGGCCTGTTCACTTTCAGCCTTTTGCTACGTCTCTGACAGCAGGAGGGCCATTAGGGGTTCCCTGACCTTCCGCAGTGGCTTGTTAGCGCATTTAAGCCCTTTGTAGGAGGCTTTCCTCTGCTGTAATTGGACTTTTACTCTGTTGCGCTTGCTGGCCACAGAGCTTGTTAGCTGTCAGGCAAGGCTGTGAATTTGCACAATGGCCAGTGAGGATCGTTTTTCACAGGCAACCCTGCCATATGAGTGCCCCATGGAAGGATGCCTGTAATGCAGGCTGGAACATGCCATATCGTGGGGGAGGGGAGAAGAATTAGGGTTTAACGTGGGAATGGGGAGCATGACAAAGTGAGGTCTCCCTGCTGGGTTCTCACAGAACTCTGTTCAGTTGGGTGAATGTTTGCTGAGTGTCAGTGTTTAAGGCTATTGGTTGACAGCTGGGTTTGCTGTCGACCCAGTAACTCCAAGGGAACAACGACAGCTTCTTCCAGTTCTCTGACGCCTTCCCAGGATTTCTTTCAGAAGGAGGTTCATTTGAGCAGTCTGTAAGGATGAGGGGAATCACCAGGCTGGACGGGAGCTAGTGGCAGGGCCAGGAGTGGAACCCAGTTTGTTGCTGCCCCGTGGAGAAAGCTCGTGCCTGCACAGTCCTGGCTCACTTGCAGAGGGGACATCACAGAACCCTGTGCCTATCCTAGGCTCTTAGATCCTGAATTTTAGGAGAGGATCCTATGTGTTTTTCCTCCTGCTTCTTTTCCTGATGTCACGTAAGTGATCCTAGGCTCTACAGTGCTGCCTTGGACCAGGGACTTAGGTAAAAAGTGTATTTGAGGGAATGAGAGGAATCTTTATGAAAAGAGAATAGAAAGGAAACAGGGAGAAGATGGAGGGAAAATGGGAAGATTCTGCACGCTCAGGTTTGCCAGTGGTCTTGTGGACCTGAGCTAGGAGAGATAAACAGAGATCATGAAATCAGGACCATGAGCTGTGGGTGCTGGGTGGGCACCAGCTTCGGGGAGGGCAAGGCAGGGGCAGGAGAGTAGATGTTTATAACCAGACTTTGCTGCTGCTTGCTATTCTCTGTGCACCCCTGTCCTTTACCCTCAAATCCTGCCTGCCTTTGCTGCCTCCCTGACCTGTGCTGTGCCCAGGACGACACCACCCAGGGTTTCCTTGCTGACTATCTGTTGGGTTTGGCCAGTGAGGGACTAATAGAAGATACGAGAAGGGAGAAAGAAAAAGAGAGAGGATGAGGTGTGCTTCCTCTGACCCTCCATAATCTGGGCCACGTTCTGGAAGTTGCAGGATCCGTCCGTGTCCTGGTGTCATCTTTAGTGGCTCCAGCTCTCACCGGGTCCCAGTCACATTTCTTCCCTTTTCTCCTTCATGTCTATGGGTGGTGACACCTCACCACTGTGGCTGCACTTTCGGTGCCTCAAGATTCCTGCCGCAACGCTGAGAGGAGTTCCTGCATTTGAGACTCTCCCTTTGCATCCTCCCAGTCGGATTCTGTGTCCTTGTGGGGCCTGATTGACGTAGGGTTTCTGTCTCCTGGGCCTCGTCATCGTGGGCAAGGCTTTGTTCCCAAGATAGTGAGCTGAGTATGGCTTGCTCTGACTTTGAGGAAGTTCTTGGCACAGTGAAAGGTGGGGTTGAGGCTGTGAGGGGAAAGAAAGGCTTCTGGAGGGGGCTGTAGGAAAAGCTTTGGGGCCAGACCTCAGGGCTGGGTCCAGTGGGCGATTGGGTCAGTGCGCTTATCAGGTGGAGTCTGTGTGGTGCCTGGTTCTTTGGCTCTTGGCAAGCCTGGTGGTCATAATTGAAAGTCCTTTAGATGGAGAGGGGCCAGATCAAAGCTACCTTATGGTTGGTATTTAAAATGTCAGAATGACATTTCTGATAAGAAAATCAGAGGCCTATTGAATAATTTTGATGTGGGAAACATTTTCTTTAAGGCGAGAAGCACAATACAAGCAATTAGGGCTGAAGCTGAGAAATAGCAGGTATGTAAGGCTTGTGAAGTGAGAGATAGCAGGTATGTGAGGTCTGCCTATGAAAAGGTGTGGCTGGGAGGACCGCCGGAGAGCTCACTCTCCTGCCTAGATGAAAATTCTCATGTGGACGCCAAACAAATAAAAGATTCAGACAGTTCTTGGGCCAGAAGGATGGAAGGTGTGTCACCTGTGAGATGTGGCAGCATCTGCTTGGTGGGGAAGAAGGAAGCCAGGAGTGGAAGAAAGCTGCCTCTCTGTCTCTTCCTAACAGAGACAGGCGCCTCTCAATCAGGCACTGGCACACATGCTCTAGCTTCACCACTGACTCTGGAGCTTCAGTTGGAAGATCTAGTCCAGAATCTGATGGATCTGGTAAGCTTGGTCTTGACTTGGCCAACTTAGACTGGAGTTTCCAAAAGAAGGTGTTGCATCTTGAATCACCTTTCTTCTGTCTCATGAATACGATATCAACCACATTCTAGAGTTAATCTTGTTGGTCTCCATGTGCACTCTAGTCTTAACTGGTAAAAAAAATCTTCTGTGTTACCAAGTTTCCAAATATCTTCTTTTTATCTATCTGAAATGACACAGAATAGACTGATTGGGACTGATGACAGAAAATTCAGATGACAGTTGCATTATAGAATGAGTTCTATTTTAGCCAAGTTGATGGCAAAGCAAATTTTTGAAAAGTGAATCCTAGTTCTCCATTAACTTCTATTATATAGTCAGAGATGTGTTATCATGAGGATTTAATGACTTTCTTGTATGAACACAAAGAAGAACAATACAGTAAGTGTATAACAATATAATAAATGTGAGGCACTGACAATTGCTCCATGTACTACTTCAGAGTTCTCAGGGCCTGTAGACACTAACTAAAGTCTCAGTGGCATAAGAGCAACCTAAGACTTCAGAAGTTAGTGGCCTCTTTGCTGGTTTTTTCCCCCATGACAGGAGAGGAAGACATACTCTGTCCACCACAGACATGGACTGATCCTTTCCTGGGCTTCACCAGAATGTCTATTCTGGTCTTCACTGGTAAACACGCTGCACCGATGAAGACCAGAAGGGACATTTAGGAAAGGACAATGGTAGAACCCATGACCCTGATGAATTTCTGATTTCTAGACTGTGGGGCTCTTTTCTTACAGGGATGCTTGTCAATGCTCAGCTGTGAAATATCTTCACAGCACAGTGTGCAACAAATCCATTCGAAGTAGAGAAATTGGCTAGGCACTGTGGCTCACGCCTATAATTCTAGCACTTTGGGAGGCTGAGGTGGATGGATCATTTGAGGACAGGAGTTCAAGACCAGTTTGGCCAACATGGTGAAACCCTGTCTCTACTAAACATACAAAAATTAGCCAGGTGTGGTCGCGGACACCTGTAATCCCAGCTGCTTGGGAGACTGAGGCAGGAGAATTGCTTGAGCCCAGGAGACAGAGGTTGCAGTGAGCCAAGATCGTGCCACTGCACTCCAGCCTGGCTGACAGAGTAAGACTCTGTCTCAAAAAAAAAAAAAAAAAGAAGAAGAAGAAGAAGAAGAAGAAGAAGAAGAAGAAGAAGAAGAAGAAGAAGAAGTGTAGAAATCACCTAAAAGTGCTGTCATTAAGTCACGTCAGTCTTTTTCTCTCTAGTAATTCAACACATACTTTTTGAGTGACTGACATGTTATTAATACATTAGGTGCTAAGGATAAAATTGAGAACAATGAAGACATCTACCCTCAGGGAATTTATATTCAGGAGACACAGAAAAAAATGAATATTTATATACATAAGATAATGGCAGGTAATAAGTGCACAGAAGAAAAACAAGAAAGTGCCTTGAAGAAAAGCAAGAATGACAGAAATTGTTGGTATTTTAAATGCAGTGGTCAGAGAAGTCTCATCTGAGGAGGGGACATTTGAGTAGGAACCACAAAGCAAGCCATGAGAATATATGAGAAGATGTATTTGGGCAGAGAAAATAGCAAGACCAAAGGACTCGAGGCAGGAGCCTGCTGGGTATACTTGGGTAGGAAGGCATTGTGGATGGAATGGAGTAAACAAGCAGTAGAGTGGGAGACAATAAAGCCTACGTCTTTTTGTCCTAGGAAAGAGACTACGTCTTTTTCCTTTTCTTTCCCATTTAGCTAAATTCTGAACATTAGCATATATATTTTTTTCTTTCCCTGGAAACTCTTTGATTACACACTGGCAGCTTCCAGAGATGTACTCACTTCTGGGCCTAATAGAGCTGAATTGCAATACCACCTCTCACCAGCAGTTGCCACTAGTGTACCCAATGCTTAACAGTTCTGTAATTCTATTTCAAATCTGCAACACATTGAGTACATGCCAGGGGCCAGGTACTGTGCAGGCTGCTGGGTTACGGCAATAAGTTAGATACGGTCTGGTAGGGGTAAATTCATGGCTCCAATGAAATGACCTCTGTAGGGATTGATTTCTGGCTTTGATGAAACAGAATAGGCTGATGCTCATTCTGCTTTGGTTCTGCTGTTGGGGACAATGCAGGCTCTATCCCTCCATTTTCCTCCCCCCCTCAGCCTGAACTTCAGGTCACCTCCGAAACCAAGACCTTTCTGAAACCTCAGCTACATGATATCATTTTCTGGTGTCACCTGAAAGAAGAAGAGTCTCCCTTCAGGAAAATCTCCCTTGGGATTTTTCTGAAAAGTGGTAGAAAAGAACAATTCCTCTTGCCTTTAGATTGTACCCTCCAAACCCTGCAATAGGTCTCCATCTTGCTGGTGTCTCACCACCACCCTAAGAATTGGGTATTATTATCTCCATTTTACAGTTGAGAAAGCAAAAGGTCAGAGGGGCAAAGGGATGCTCCTAAGTTTATGCTGGTTACTAAGCTGCTGCCTCTCACCTCCAGACTTGCCCTTCCACACTCAGCTCTGCAACCTGCAGCTGAAAGTGGGAACGGCATTTTCACTTAGCCAGCAGGTTTCCTTCTGGGTTGTCATTAGGGGGCACTGGAGGGATGCCGGGAGACAGGGGGAAGAAGAGCCGTGCAGCTTCTTCTTTTGCTTGTTGCTCCTGCAAGAGGTCTGGTCTGAGATCCCAATCTCTTGGGACCTTACAGCTTCTGTGATGTGGTCACCTTATGGTCCAGCTGCCCACACTTGCTAAACATCCCTTGGGCTGCCAGGTCCTGGGATTCCCTCTAAAGGATTGGGGGTGCCCTCTTCTCCCACAGAAGCTTGGAAAGTATCATAAATTCATTTGTTCTCTTAATTTGTGAAACCTCCTGGACTTGTCTATGAAGAGCTCCTCAGAAACACCCTCCTCATTACAATGCTAAATTAAAATTTAGTAGACGAGGCACATAGCAGAATAAACTTTCAATTAAAATATACACACTGCGATGGTGAAGGGAGACTGGAGAGAACTTGCAGGCATCTTTGCCACGAATGTGCTCGAGATTTAATTTTACTATGACATCTCCTTGGAATTACACTGCTAATTGATCACATTGTGTCTGTCTGTTATTTAAACTTTCAATAAAACTGAGATTAATGGAAGGTGTAATCCTCCCGGGCAGAACAAATATTCCCATTGCTCATGTCAGGTACAGAAATGGAAATGCTCTGCTAACAGCTTTTTGCATTCAATCTGTGAACATGAAGTTAATCATGAAAAATGCAGTGATTCTTTAATTGCTTGAATGAATTTTTTTTCTGCCTGCCCCATTTCTCACCCAAAATAGCTGCCCTTGTCAGAGACTTGAGTGAAGTGGCTGAGAGGCAGAGCCAGGTTTCAGGGGCTGGGGCTCAGGAGGGGCTGGTGATGTGGCTGGTACCTGTATCTGAGGACTGTGTCCACCACCCCTAAGAATCAGTGTGCCTGTCACATGGGATAGAACCGGGAAAGAACAAAACCCAGCTACTACAGGGGTCAAGGGCACCCCCCGCCAAATTGTAATTTTGGCAAGAGTTTCTGCAGTAAGCCATGGGGAAAAGGGATTGTCTCTGAGACTCCTCTGTGGGAAGTAACAGGTGCTGAATCTAGAAGCCAGTAAAAAGCATCTTAGTTCCAGCTCAGGTGGGAGGCAGGGTAGTATAGCAGTGAAGAGTATCCCAGGTCTACTATTTATGAACCAATGACCTTAGACAAATTACTTAAATTTGCCTTGCTTGTTTTCTCTCCTATAGATGGGAATGATGTCTTAAAGTGTTGTGGTTTGTGTTGCTGACATATGCAAAACATCCAGAATGGGGCCCAGCCCATGCCGTGCAAGCATTGGCTATGATCATTACTATGCTCTCAGCTGAAGCTCTCTCTTCACCAGCATCTCCTGTTCAACAGCATTTAAGCACAGGCTTTGGAGTCAGAAGCCACAGTTTTCTTTATTGTAACTTAGAGATGCCACTACTTGCCTCCTAGTGTTGTTGTAAAGACGAAATATGTGCAGAGTCCTCCACATGCAGAAAACACTTAACAAGTAGCTATTACAATCATGATTATTGTTTCCATCCAGGCCCTGCAGAACCCATCCAGCTCCCAGTATGAACATGGGAAAACCCTGCCCCAGCTTTATTGTGATTAATCTACCAGTAGCTTCTATCCATTTGAGTTCCTTGAACTAGTTCTGGATAACGGGGCCACACTGAAGCCAGTTCCCTCTAACCCATGACAGCCCTTCTGATTCTTGAAGTTGGTGCTTCTGTTTCCCCAAATCTTCCCTTCCCCAGAAGGAGCACTCCTAGCTCCTCTGAATGTCCTTCCAACACAGTGGATTCTAGTTATTCATTTACCTGAGGTCATCCTCTTTTGATAAAGTCTGGTTGACCAGGTCGCTTTGAGAGTGTGGGGGACTCAATACCTTGAATGAGTCTGGAGCAGTGTAAAGGAGAGTAACATGGCCACCACCCATATTCTCGACTCCATGCTTCTATTAATGTGGTCCAGATAGCATTTATTTCTTGGTAACCATATCACACTGCTATTTCCATGAAATTAGAGTTCACTATTTTTTTTCTAAATTCTATTCTATGCCTGTTGATGCAGTCATGTTCTTTTCATCCCGTGCCAGATTTCTGCACCCAAGGGTAGGTCTTTACTTTGACCTTCATAGGCTTTCTTGCGTTCTTTTTTATTTTTATTTTTGAGACAGAGTCTTGCTCTGTCACCCAGGTGGAGTGCAGTGGCACTCTCTGGGCTCACTGCAACCTTTGCCTCTCAGATTCAAGTGATTCTCCTCCCTCAGCCTCCCAAGTAGCTGGCCCTACAGGCACCCACCACCATGCCCAACTAATTTTTGTATTTTTAGTAGAGATGGAGTTTTACTACATTGGCCAGGCTGCTCTCAAACTTCTGACGTTGGGTGATTCTCTGCTTTGGCCCCTGAAAGTGCTGGGATTACAGGCATGAGCCACCATGCCTGACCACCTTCCTTGCATTCTTACCGGCTATTATTACTTGGGCTCTGGTTTCTGACATCCATCATGTGAACATCATGTTTTTCAGATCTTCGACAAGCATGACATTAAACCTCTTTCTATATAGATGAGAAAAACAAGACCTAGATTTGAAGGCAGGGGGCTTGCTTAGGGGTATACAGCAAGGTGGCCAGAGGATCAGGGTAGAAAACACAGTTTTTCTGAATCTAAGTTCAGGAATCAGGGAAGTCCAGAGTCAGGTGGGGAGGAAGGAACTGTAGAAGGCATCCAGATAGCTCTCCTAAGTCCTCAAGCATGAGAGCACATCCTCTGCCATATTTCTTTTCCTTTTGTTTTTGAGACAGGGTCTTGCTCTGTCACCCAGGCTGTCACCCAGTTACAACTCACTGTAACCACAAACTGCTAGGCTCGAGTGATCCTCCCACTTCAGCCTCCTGAGTAGCTGGGATTATAGGTGTGCATCACCATACCTGGCTAATTTTTAAATTTTGTGCAGAGATGGGGCCTCGCTATATTGCCCAGGCTGGTGTTGAATTCCTGGGCTCAAGCAATCCTCCCGCCTTGGTTTTCTGAAGTGCTGGGATTACAGGTGTGAGCCACGGTGCCTGACTGCTCTGCCATATTTCTGATGGGAGCCTGGCTGTCCACTCCCTTTGAGAATGAGCCCAATGGGGGAGGGGAAGCTCATTGTCTCTTGTCCTGCACCTCCTTATTCCATAAGAGAATGTCTCTAGCTATTAAAATGTTATTCCTTAAATGGGGCTAAAATCAGCTTTGTATGAGCTCTGTGGGAAATTAGGGTGTTTCCAAAACTTTCAGTGGTTTTCTGTTATTTTAAGCAATAGAGACTCACTTAAACAGGGTTTTCCATGAGGGTATAAGAGGGATCCCTGTTCTGTCCCGCGCTTGCTCTCACTCTCTCAGTAGGTCTGCTTCTCTGTGCTCCTGTTCTCTTCTCTTTCTTGCAGACTTATTCTGCCTTGTGCTCACTCCTAGCTCCTGCTCCCCTCTATCCAGCCCCAGCACGACAGTTCCTTCCAGCTGCAGCCTCCACCACTGTGTGGCAACGTTCCTCTGGGTCTCTTGGTTCACATTCTTGAGATGAAATCTAATTAGCAAGTGCCTCAGCCCAGATTCTCTAGAAAATAGAACTGGAGGCAAAAGCTTACCATGTTATTGGGAAGTGCACTCTCAGGGAGACAGGGGTGAGGAAAAGGGGGAGTGAGGCAGAAACAAGGGAGAGCAAATGCAGAAGAGTGTGTCGCAAAGCTGACTGCAGCTGCCCAACAAGCTGATTTCTCAGCTGGGTGCGATGGCTCACACCTGTAATCCCAGCACTTTGGGAGGCCGAGGCTGGTGGATCACCTGAGGTCGGGAGTTTGAGACCAGCCTGACTAACATGGAGAAACCCTGTCTCTACTAAAAATACAAAATTAGCTGGGCGTGGCAGCACATGTCTGTAATCCCAGCTACTCGGGAGGCTGAGGCAGGAGAATGGCTTGAACCCAGAAGGTGGAGGTTGCGTTGAACTGAGATTGTACCATTGCACTCCAGCCTGGGCAACAAGAGTGAAACTCCATCTCAAAAAACAAAACAAAACAAAACAAAACAAACAAAAAACACACGGATCTCTTGGTATTACAGGCCGTCTTCAGAGGGGCCATATGAAACTGCAGCATCTCTATTCTGTCTAGGTGAATGGTTCTCAGTCAGGGGTGATTCTGATCCCCAGAGAACACTGGACCACATTTAGAGACATTTCTGATTGCCATGTCTAGGAGGAGGACAATGGCATTTGGTGATGTTGTGGGTGGAAGCCAGAGATGCTGTTAAACATCGTCCAAGGCACAGCGTCTCCTGCTCTGAACGAAGAATCATTTGGTCCATGATGTCAATTGCGCTGAGGCTAAGAAGCACTGATCTAGGCTGGACTCTTAGGAGAGAAAGGGATAAGAATTTACCTGTGGGCTCCCGTATCCTTTTGGTTAAAATTTGTCCCAAGGGATGTTAATGCCTCATGTTTCTGGGTTGTTTGTAATGTGAGCTTCACTTGGGTCCCCTGGTGTCTCTTGTCTCTGCAGCAACAAGGACATCCTGAGGTGGAAGGCAGGAGGCTTGGAGTAGGCATGGGGTGAGTGGTGATGAGGGTTTGGAGCAAATCCCTCAGGCTGCTGCAAGGGTAGAGTCCACAGCAACCTGACTGTTACTGTGACTGTAAGACCACAGGAACTGGGACAAGCCATAGCTCCAGCCATTCCAACTAGAAATCAAATGTGCAGATCTGGGGTGGTTCACACACTGAATGCTATACAGCCTCATCTTTCTTGGAGACCAAGGTCTCCAAGACACAGTTTTCTGGCCCTCGTAGGGACTGTCTGGTATTATATCAGGTGCAATACCAAGTCGTGGGGTAGGAAACATAGCTGCTTATTCAGCAGAAACTGTGAGTAGAAAAAATCTAATTAGAGTAAGAATGAGTAGTGGAACTGGCGGGGGTTATTATCTCAGACATACTGCACTTGGAAAATCTTCCTTAAATCCTTTGTGGAATGAGGTGGGTATGAGCAGTGGTGTGCTAGTGAATGTTAACAACTAGCTCTTTTGGAGCTAGGTCAGGAGATGCCTGGCTTTGTATGTTCATCACTTTTTGTGGTATAAATTCTCCTACTGTGGCTGATTTCAAGCTACCAATAGTTTAACAATCGTCTTGTAACTTTTCTGAAAATTCAATAATTGGCTCTTGAGAGCCAAAATAAGCTGGCTGAATTGTAAAACTGGTATAAGTAAATAAGTTAATTACAAATGAACAGCTTAGCATGATGGAAAAATAGTCAAGAAACATCACAGACCTTTCTCTCCTCCAGCATAGCCTTCTCTCCAATTCTAAGCAGTCTGATCATTCTGTGTTCATTCCTTCAGAGAAGGGGTATGTCAGAAAGGAAAGGGTTGTGAATTCTCTTCCTGAATTTTGCGTTCTAAAATAACAGTATTAGACAGAACAAAAAGCTCCTTTGAACAGTCAGACAAAAATGTTTAAGACTGGGAGATTGAGAAAAGTAATCATCCTCTGGCCTCTGGAAGAGCAAAGATTCCAAATGCTAAAGGAAGCAAAGAACACAGGAGTGGAGGAAAGGCTGAGAGTATGGTTCCCTGTGTGTCCCAGGGGGAGCAATCTGGTCCCTACCTTCTGGGCAGAGTGCTGGGGAGGTAGCATGACCCAAGAGAAGTCTGTGGGATCTGGGAGTAGAGAGGACCTCTGCCTCACTCTCTGAGGAGATCCCCAGGGAAGCTTAGAGGTAGAAGTTATCAACACGATGGGACTGTGGTCTATCTTTAAAAATCCTGCTCTCTGCTGTGGTGCAGAAGCAGCTAAATGCTTGCTGGGTTTTCAGACAAGCCACAGAGATACAGGAGGGAGCTTGCAGGCCTGAAAGAGCCAGATGAGGGACCTGCGAGAGGCAGAGAGAATGATGGGAATCTCAGGGATGCTCTTGTGGTTGGATGACATTGAGCACCCAATTGATTACGAGCTATATAGGAACGTGGCCACAAACCCAGGGAAAGGAGGGGGTCTCCACCCTGACTGAAATTGGTTTATGCCACCGTAGCAGAAGCTTGAAATAAAATAAAGTTAAAAAGAAATGTTTTTTTTTTTTCACACCAAGATTTGTGGACCGTGGTTGAAATTCAAGCCCTTTGCTTTAGACTAGGGATCAGTGAGTTTATCTGTAAAGGGTTAGAGAGTAAATATTTTAGGCTTTGAGGGTTGTATATGACTTTGTTCCTCTTTTTTTCTCCTCCCCTTCCTCCTTTTCCTCCACCTTCTTCCTTTTGCTGCAACCATTTAAAAATGTAAAACCATTCTTAGCTGGAAAAAGTCCCCTCAATGTTTATCCTCCTCCTGCAGCTCCTGGTCCACAGAGCTGCTGTCTGAATGAGGTTTTCCTTTGGCAACACTATGAGATTTTAGAAAGCCAGGAAGATTCTGCTGCAACGAGATTCAGTTAGTAGCAAATGTATTAGCTTACCAGGAGGATAACACTCTTTCTCCGGACACGGGCCACATGATGAAGCCTGCATCTGGTTGTAGAAGGAATCTGCAGCATGGCCAAAGTCTACTGTTTCTTCCATCTTTGGTTAAAACAAGGGCACATTTCCCTCACCCCCAGGGGGACCAAATTCTCTCCCCAGGTCCACTCGCTCCACTTGGCGCCTTTCCTCTGCCTGTCCCTGCCTTTGGAAGATCATATTCCAGGACTGAGCTGCCCTGAGAATTCATGACAGGGCTTGGCAATGGATGGATGAAGGGTTACTTATGGTTTGTTGTCAATGGACTTCTAGGCGGCTGGCTTCAGAAGCCCTCAGTGGGAAAACCAGTCAGCCCAGTGATTTTAAATTCATTTTCCTTAGTTTCTGATTTAATTTTGAAAAGCAACCTGTGGGCCCAGATGGAGAGATAGACCACACAGTGGAGGAGCTGTCTGGGTTGCTGCATCATCGTGTTGGTGATGTGAGCTACCGCTGTCTCCAGCACACAGTCAGATCGCTCCCTGGGAGAAGGTGCCAGGGAAGGATATTAAACCGACTTCTGAGAGGGAGGTGGTGCTGGCTAGGCTGCTCTGCAGTGCCAACTCAGAGGCAGCTCCAGTGACAAGCAGGTCTGTTCTGTGCACGAACAACTGAGGAGCTGAGAATGTCCCACCTGGACTGGGTCTCCTAAGCCTGTGGTGAGACTCTGGGGCTGGGGACACCTGGGTTGCTGCTTCTGAGAACTGGGCAGCTGTGTCATGCCACAGGCTGGGCCCTGACCTTGGCCTCGATGAGGACCTTGGTCCTGGTTATCTTTTTAAAAGGAATTTTTGAATTTATTTTTTATTTTTATTTTTTTGAGAGATGGAGTCTTGCTCTGTCACCCAGGCTGGAGGGTAGCAGCACAATCTCAGCTCACTGCAACCTCTGCCTCCCGGGTTTAAGCCATTCTCCTGCCTCAGTCCCTCAAGGATTACAGGTGCCCCCCCACCGCACCCTGCTAATTTTTGTATTTTTAGTAGAGACCGGGTTTTACCATGTTGGCCAGGCTAGTCTTGAACTCCTGACCTCAGGTGATCTACCCGCCTTAGTCTTTCAAAGTGCTGGAATTACAGGCATGAGCCACTGTGCCCAGCCTGGTCCTGGCTATCAAAGGAGCTAGTCTATCCACAAACAGCACGGAGATAGCCTCTGATCCCTAGTGACTCCTGCAGGATAGGTCACAAACATGTGAGAGCTCAGATGACTGTGTGGTTCAAGTTATCTGCTTTGAACAGAACTCAGAACTGGTTCCTCTGGAGAAAAGGAACAGGTTGGGAGTATTGTCTTCATATGCAAAAGACAACGTATTGGAAGGAAGCTAAGAAGTTTTCTTCTCAAATTGGTAGGATGGCAGTCTTGGCATTTTGATTTTATTTTTAAGATATTTTCTGCAAAAGAGGGAAGTGGGGACTGAAGGGGAAAGCTCAATTCGTGCCCTCTTCAATTATGAAACCATTAAACCTCAGGCAACTTGAGCGATAATCAGTCAATCGCAAGCAGCCTGTCAACTCCTCAGCACTTATATACTTAACACCAGTGGGTTAGAGCCTGATTCCAGGTCTTTGGGGACATGGATGGCCACGTTGGGGCACTGCTTTGGGGGAGTTCCCATGAAGCTGGGCCGTGCAATGCAGCATGTGGACATGCTTACAAAAGTCTGTAACCATAGGCTGGGCGTTTCAGCAGGGGACCCAAGCTCTAGATTGGAAGGGTCAGTGAAGGCTGCAGGGCATGACTGCTGAGCTAACCTTGCCTCAGGCAGATAAACACTTTTGACGTTAGTGAGTCTTGTTTGTCCACAGCTTCTGTGGACGCTGTGGGCTCGTGGATGCTGGATCTTGCTAGCAAAGGCCTTGGGGACACTTATACTGAGCTGCTTGTCCTCACCATACTCTAGTGATACAGCTTTCTAGCCCTCCCACCACGAGCTGCCTTGCAAGGGTTCGTGCGCCCTTATAAATACATCCTTTTTGGGAGTGCACCCCCAACCTCAGGCTTTTCTGTTGATGCTATCCTCCCCCCAAGGAATCTTTCTAAAATAGGTTTGACCATGTCGTTCTGCTTAAAAGCCTTCAAGGAATCCCAGTTGGGTTCAGCGTAAATCAGATCTCTTTATCTTTGTTCTTCCTGCTAAGCTGCCCTTCTTCCCAGCATGGGCATGCGTGCAAGTGCGCGTGGGTGCACACACACACGCACACACACACACACACGCACCCTATATACTTTAGCAGACAAATGCTCTTGCGTTTCTCCTCACCTTTATGTGTTCCCTCCACCTGGAGCACCCTGGCACATCTTTCGCTTGGGCTGTCTGGTGAACTCCTCTCCCTCTGGTCAGCAGCGATGGTCTTCCCTAGGCCACACTCCTCCCACACTTACCTCTATTCACCTGGCAAACGCCCACTCTTCTCTCTGGCTCCAGCTCACATGTCACCTTCCCTGTGACTCTACCACGTTGCCCTCGATTTTCTTGTTTTGATGTCCCTCTAAATTCTGGATACACCTCCCAAATAGAAACTTTTTAGCAATTAAACTTTAAATTGACTGCTTTTTCCCATTGTTACCAGAATAGTTCACATACCCTTTGACCCAGAATCCCCTTTGGGCACTGTATTCTATAAAAGTAAAAATGTGACCAGGTGCAGTGCTCACACCTGTAATCCAGCATTTTGGGAGGCCGAGGCGGGTGGATCACAAGGTCAGAAGATCAAGACCATCTTGGCTAATACAGTGAAACCCCATCTCTACTAAAAATACAAAAAATTAGCTGGGCGTGGTGGCACGCACCTGTAGTCGCAGCTACATCGGAGGCTGAGGCAGGAGAATCACTTGAACCCAGGAGGCGGAGGTTGAAGTGAGCTGAGATCATGCCACTGCACTCCAGCCTGGGCAACAGAGCAAGACTCCATTTCAAAAAAAAAAAAAAAAGCCAGTACTTAAGGACAGTAGAACAAGAACATTTTTCATCTAATATTTGAAGTGGCACAATATTGGAATGTACAAAATAAAGAGTCCAATTGACTAAATTATGACACATCCATGGTATGAAATACTATGCAGCTGTTAAAAAGAATGAGTTAGATTTCTGTGAAAGGATTGTAATATATTGTTAAGTATAACAGTAAGTAAGGTGAGCGGTATAATCATATATTTGTAAAAAGCAAAACAAGGGAGAGAGATCCAAGATGGCCACGTAGCAGCAGCTCGGGATTGTGGCTCCCGGTGAAGGCGCAGAGACTGAGTGGATGCCGCAATTGCAGACGAATTTTTGATGACCACAAACTGGGAGATTCACGGTGAAGGAGCCACACGGGTCGCCAGCGCGACTCTTTTGGCCGGCGCGGCGCTTCTCGGTGCAGAGTGTATGGGACTGGATGCCTAACTTTTAGTCGGGCTCCGCTGGTCCCATCCCCACAAGGAGAACAACAATTGGAAGCGCTGAGAACAGAGAAAGCACAGCTGAACCCGGGAAGGCCCAGCTCTGTGGGGAATGGGCGCCCCCCGAAGGAAAACTAAGAAACAGAAAAAACTTCATCAC